>BMAW01124389.1:168686-178686 GCA_019974015.1 Nephila pilipes
GGCTAGTGGTTTTATATTAAAACTTCATTGATAATATATATATGTACGTATATAAAAAGCCTTATGAACAGAGGTATGAGAGCTTCTAGATTCAGAAAATATAAAGCTATTCTGAATAAAGATATTTTCGATATAATTTATATTAAAATATATTTAATTTATTATATAATGTTCACTCCAGAAAACACATGGAAAAATTGTTCTTCGTACTAATAGAAAGTTTATGTTTGATAGGTAACTCCTTTGAAAATCTGAGAATTGAGGAATATGATCTATGAAACAATGATAAAATATATGAAACAATGATAAAATATATGAAACAATGATAAAGAGTAGAAATACTGATAAAACATAAGGAAACAGAAGTGTTATACTGGTTCATCGTCTTATTATTCCTTGGCAAGTCATTCAGAGAAGAAGCTCATCAAACTTTAAATTCTTAAACAGAAAACCGCGGTCAAACAAAATACACCTGTAAAGGAATCTTTAAATTAAGAAAGACAGAAATATATTTCCCGTAATTTGCTAATATTTATCAATCTATGAATTTTTAATGTGAGAACACTTCACATACACGTTATACAAAGACAAAATACAATCAAAGCGGTAAAATTTGAAATGCCGGCGAACCTTTATTCAGAAACCATGAATCAACTGAAAATCAATGAAAAATCATCTTCGGACAGAAAAAGGGAAATATTAAAATCGCATTTGTAGATACATAAATGAGCATGACATTTAACACTTTACTTATTTCAACTCCTCAGAGAAACTACATCAAAGTAGTTTGGAAACCATGATTCAGTATTTCATTCAATAATACAGTATTTAAATAAAATATTTCCTCATAATATTCTCCAGAGCTATCTGTGTTTTTAATACAATTATTTCCTAACGAACTGAATTACAAATAAATTGATTATATATCAGACCAATTAAAATCAATGACAACACATTGCTGTGGATGATCCACAACTTTGAATTGTCACTCACACATATTCATATTTTAAATGTTTTTCTGAATTTCACTTGGTAAAATAGCCTACTGATCACATTTGAACCAACTTCCCATCAGGGGCTTAGAGCTTTGAAATTTTGGGAATCTGAACATACTGCCTTAACAATGCAAGAGATGAGACATTTGGTGACAAGTTTTAACTCATTATTTTAATTTTGCAGTTTATCTAAACACTTGGCGCGATTTCAAAATGGCACCAAACTCATGATTTTTGTTGAGCGTTAAATCCAGAAACGGAACAGGAATACATTTGGCAAAATAATGCCAACATTTCAAACACAACCTTTCCCTGTTCTTACATCCCATCTTTTTAATAAGGATTCACAAACTTTCTAAATGTACGGCTTGATTTTATGAGTATTAACTTCTCATGCTCAATAAAATGGCCCACAAATCCATGCTTAAAATCTAACAGCTCACAGAACTATCATTTCACAATTTTCATCAAACTTGGTTACCATATAAAACGTTATTTAAAAACCAAAGTTGTTTTTGTATTCGAATTATCGTGTCAATGTTCAACATGTACCACAGGCCTAAAAGAAATATATATGCAATTTATAGCAATACGTAACTGAACGAAGCAGCCTGATTTTAAAAAGATATATAGACTATACCGAAACTGGTAATTTCGTCTCCAAACTTCCTTACCACGCCATTTTGAAGACTTGAGGTCTCTACAGATTTAAAGTACATCAACTCTGTTATACGGATGGTCTTTATGTGGCGTTAGGACTCGAATCCTTGATTCGACGGAAAAAATACAAGCCTCGAGTTCTCGACCATGGCTACGAGGTTACCGTGTCCACCACTAAAGTTAAAAGAAGCTCTTAAGTCCTTAACAATTTTAAAAATGCTGCATTTTTTAAAATCACATTGAATGAAATACGTGGAGGGTATAAGCATAAACTCTTTAACTTTTTCAAACGAAAAACTCTTAAAAACGAAAGGAAACGCTTTATTGGTTTAAAATATCATATAAATATCATAAAGTGCATAACAAATCTTCATATACATGCATGCATGCATATATGCATACATACATACATACATACAGTAAAACCTTTTTAAATCGGATTAATTGGGAAAAATGCTGGTCCACAGGATATCAAAAATACGGGTTAACCGGAGAATGAAAAAATATGAAAAAATAAATAAATAATATATATTTATAGAAAATCATCTTTCTATTCAACAAATAGAGTATGGATCATATTTATGGAGGATATCGAAGTATACTTTATGAACAATACAAATGCGCTTATAAAGTTGTTTCATTGTATTTTCCATTTAGACGATGTAACACCGTATGCCATTTGCACCTGGTGATAAAATCTGTAACTAATGTTACATTGATTTTACTCATAGTATTTGTTAAGTCCCCTCCTTACCTTTCATACGTTCATAGCTATCATTAGATTTCAGTAAAGAAAATAATTTTACAAAATTCGTAAATTTAACGAATATAATATATATATAAAAAAATGTAATGATATTTTTTTGTTTAGTATCCTTGTTCGAAATTACTTCCTAACAGGAAAGTAATATATTTTCTGTTTATCAAACCAATGATAGAATTTTTATAAATATAAACAAAAATTCTAATGTACTATATGTATTAGAATTTATTACATTCTGTTTCGATAATGTAGATTCTTTAAGGAAATCATTGCCATAAAATTTATATTTGCGGCTTCGTAGAAATAATACTTTCACTTGAGTAGTTATCTTAATATAGTTTTAATAGTAGTGAAATCAATAACTGGAAATCTATTTCCAAACTGAAGTTAATTTATACAATATATCTTTTTCCAATTTTTCTTCTTTCACATTTTAATGAAAAAGAATTTCATAAAGAAAATCAAGTTATTAAAGAAGTTCCATTATAGGGATAATAAAAATAGTTATGAATAAGAGAAAGAACGATATTACATTTAAGGCGAAAATATAAAAGAGTAACAGGTTTATGAAAGTATAAAATGAAACGGTTGAAGAATTTTATATCTAAATCAGGTCAAATATAATTGGAACTCAATGTTACAGAAAACATGACAATTGGTGAGCAAACGGGGAAAAAATTAAAAATCTACGAAATCTTGCCTTTCCCCCTTAGTTGGATACTTCATAGAACAATCTATACAATTCAATTACATTTGCTTTGTATCTAAGTTTTAATCAAAATAGATCATAAAAATTCAAAAATTATCTTAAATTTTTTTATATAAATTTAAGAAAGTAGCCAAGAAAATTAAATCTTGCTCAAACGTTCGACCTCTTAAAAAGTAAGTAGACTTTTCATATGGGAAAAATATAGACTTTTGTATACAATATAATTGTATGCTAGTTCAAAGTTAAGTATTTCTAACGTGCCTTTTACGATCTGTATTGTCTGACCTTTTCGAATCAAAAATAAGGAAGTTTGAAATAGGAGATATATAGAAACAATAAGCGTTTTTCGATCATGTATCAGAACAATTGCTGTAGCAACTGTAATATTTGCTTCAGTAAAATATACTTGGAAATACTAATAATTAAGTCATGTGCATTTGTTATTCTCTTCATGAAATTTTTGCGGTAAAATATTCAAAATCATTTTCGTGTAGAAGCGAAGTCGGAGTTTTTTCTACTAAAGATTATCTTCAGAAATAATTGAGGCTTAATATACTCTCGTTGTCTACTCTACTGTCGTTCCCATTACTTGATTGTAGTTCAAAATTATAAGGTGAGTATGGGTTCAAAATTATAAGGTAAATAGTAGTCTATTTTGCACTTCTAAAGAAACGTTAATTTAATTGGGTTTTTTTTATTACAAGTGAGGCAAATAATGATGACTGTAAGATGCTGATAAAGAATAAATTAATAAAAACTAAATCCAATAACAAATTCTTCCAAGAAAACATTTTTATATAACACTATGTGAAAAGTAAAGAAGTTTGAAAATACATGCTGAAGTTAAGCCGAGAAACGCTTGGTGTATGTATGTATATATATATATATATATATATATATATATATATATATATATATAATGCATATATGTACAGCGTGTTAAGAATTTATAAGACCACCAATCAATTTATGCATTTCTGAAGATGACACACTTTGCAAATTTTAAGCGTGTGTATTTAAAATGGATCGGGCAATACTTTCTGAAATAATTGCAAATTTAAATATTTATCAAAATTTTACCAAGAACTACTCATTTTTCTAAAAATTGAATAATGTGTCTCTAAGACAACCTGAGAGAATTAGCACATATTTCGTCACATCTAAATCATTATAAAACGCATGCGCTAGCATTTTGTGACCGCATAATCTGAGAAGCAAAGGTGCAGGTTTTGACTGCATTATCCACGATTTATTTGAGATGTCATGAGGTAAAGTATTACTTAAGGGCGTGATGTAAGAAAAATTTCATTTTATAAAGGTACTAACTAGTGTAAAAGAGAAATAGTTAGGTCAATAAAGCCTTCTAAAACTGCTATTCACAATGTAATAATTAAAAAAGAGGATTCCAGAACGGGAAATCGACCTAAGTTTCGACTACCAACTGAAAAAGGTTTTTCAAATCGTAAGATTTCGGAGCATGTCGGTTAAAAACTTTGTATGGCACGATTTTGAAGAGTTTTAAATCAAATTCTGGAGTAAAATTTATGAAAATGAAGAAAACTCTTCAGTTATTAAAACATCATTGAGAAGAACTGCTGAAATGTGCTAAGAATGTTATGTCGTAGAACGATGAGTGGAAAAATTATATTTTCTCATGAAAAGGAGAAATATAATCTTGGAGATCCCGAAAGATACAAACATTATTGCCATTACTTGAGGAAGGGATCAAGAAAATGAATCAGTTGTCAAATGGGAGGAGGATCAGTAATGGCTTGGGGAGCCTTTCGTGTGCAGATGGATTGTGCAATTTACAACGAATTTCGTATGGATTGTAATGAAGTGAAATGATTAAGATCCTATAAAACGAGTTAAACCACGCATTCACAGTCCAAAGCGCGTGAATGGTTCTTTTCAAAACTTTATATACCTTCTTTGTTTCATTTTCTTAATTTTTGATTCCAGTTATCAAAAAATTTTCTTCTCTATCTTTGAATTACTTTTCTCAATATTTTATCTGTCCATTTTTGTAGAATTTGTCTTCTGTCAAAATACTTGTTATAAATTTTATAATTCCAATTTTTCTCTTTGTATGATAATTATTTTTATTAGTTACTAGTTTATATACCATCATAGTATGTACAATAATCCTATATTCGAATTTGATTTTAAGGTGATTTTTGTTTAATTTGTAACATATATTTCTCGATATATTTTTATTCTTTAGTATGATATTTTCAAAAAAGTTATTTTAATAACCACTTCCTGTCCCTCCAAACTGGAGCACGAGGCCACTACAACTGCATGCTATTTAATTTGGTCTAACGCTGCTTCCCGGGCACTTCCCTAACTCGACCATCCAAAGGAATTCATCCCTTCTCTGGTCATACGGCGCCATGTGACCCTTGGTCTACCTCTCTTTCAATTTCTTTCTAGTACTCATGTGAGCACAATTTTTGTGATATATGGCATTCTAAATATATGCTAATCCATGTCCCAAGTAGTTTTTTGTTTGTTTTTTTTTAATTCGGGCGGAAATATGTTTGGTAGATGCTTTATTATGCATTTCAAAATTTAAAAATTTATCTGACCGGTATATTTTAAGAATATTTCTGAGGCATGTATTTTGAAAGGCATTTAATTTCTCTTCTTGTGATTTAGTGAGTTTTCAAGCCTCACTTCTGCAAAAAAGACCGTTAATACTGTCGCATTGAATACGTGTAATTTGAACTTAATGCTTATATTTGAGACTTTCCGAAATTTATACATAGTTCTGAATGAGTTCTAATTCTAGCTTTTATCTCTTCATCTATGTCTCTCTCTCTCTCTCTCTCTCTCTCTCTTTTTTTTTTTCCATCTATAGAGACTCCTAGGTATGAACAATAGTCTGACTCTTCAACTAAAGCTATTTTAATAGAATATTTTAGATTTTTAAGATAGCTTATTTACAATATTAGTTTATACTATTATATATTTACTTTCTACTATATATACATTCCCGTGTTTGTGTAAGTATATATATATATATTTGAGTGTGTGGGTATGTCCATGGGTGTGTATATGTGTGTTTAAAGGGTTTTTCAAGAATAATAATTTCGAATTTTTCGACAATATTGTTTAAATTGCTGATACCTCAATTTGTTGATCAGCAAATATCTCTTATGATTCAAGGTACATTACATTGCCATAAATCTCACGTTTATTTATATTCTAATGGAATACATAAATAAGTCTCAAAACTTAATTCAAACTACTGTAAGTATTACTTCAGCAGATCTTAACCAAATTTTCCTCTTCATTTCTTTTAAAGTAACAGATTAGTAAAATATCACTGCCAGAAATACAAGATCTAGTATATTAATTGATTTTAGGGATATTTTCCATGATGAAAATGTTTCAGAATAATGAAATTATTTCATGATGAAATAATGAATAATGAAAAATATTTTAGAAATTTTTTTTTGGCCAATTTGATATGTAAATTTACAGTAGCAAAATTTGATTGATTTATTTTTAACATCGTACTAGAAGCAACACTAGGGCTGTTGGCGACAGACCTCGTAATTTTGAGCATCGGTCAAGTGATGAGGGCACCTCCCTCTCCTAATTTTCCCGCCTCGCCATGAGTGGGCTTTGATCCTCGACATATTTAAAGTACATCAGCCTGGGCTACACGGCGGATCTTTAGTGGCATCATCGAACCCTCGACTCGACGAAAGCCGCCGTTCTCGAGTCCGCGATCATGAACTCTAGGTTACCGCGGCCACAGCACAATTTTAGCTATTTGATTATTTTTTAAAGATCACGCTTAAATGACCTATCTGTTTCATCGAACCAAAGAATCTAGTCTTTCTTTAACAACCTCAAAACACCTGAATAAATAGGAGCTATTTGAATATTTTTCTCTTGAAAATAGTTACGTGCATATTAGCATAGTATTTTCTTCCTGACGAAATCAAGATTTCTCATTGTTTCTCTCACGGATTAGAAGAACGATTTTACATACATTTATTTGCATAAAGCTTGTGTTTGCCAAGCATGCCATAAATACATCTGACAGCATCGATTATTTTTGGCATTATAGTCTCTTTTTTTTCTATTGACCTTTAAAAACAAAACGGAAGGACATTAAAATGCAAGGGAAGCACGAAACAATATTGACACTATCAGCAAAACTTTCATAGAAACGAGTTTAAAATAATTATAAATTTTTCTATGTATCTATCTTTCAGTTGATATTTTTGGTTTAGTTATTACTATCTTTTTATTTTTCTCAAATTTATATAGCTACATTTAATTACAAAATTAGTTATAAAATATTTTACGTTCTTAAATTAAAACCTTTTTAAGTGCGAAATAAATTTACAGGAAATGGTACAGAAGTTTTTACCTTGCTACTGATGGCGTACATAGCGATTTAAAACAAATACAACGCACTCGCGCGTCTGGACTATTATTTAATCATTTTTTAAGGCTCTGAATTTCGATTGTAAAACGAATGCAGAGTAAAAATGTCATATATATACATATATATATATGTATATATATGACGCGGTTTTCTTTTTGAAAAATAATGTAGATAAAAGTGATTCTTTTTTTTTCTTCTTAAAATGTGCAGTTCATTTAAGCAAATAGTCATGACGTTGAAACTCATTTCCTCGTTTGTCTTGAATCTAATAGAAGTAATTTTTTTTTATCAAAAAAGGGGAAATAACTGCTAAGTTGTACCGTTTGCTAATCATTATTTCACTTCACAGACATTTTAAAGACTTATTTAATAGTCAATAAGCTCACAAATCCAATTGAAAAGGCGTCAGAAAAAGGACAATACAGTTTAGTTAACTATATCTACACAGAGTACGTAAGATATCTCTCAAATCCCTCTTAACTGACTTTAATCCTAGATTATAAATAACAATGAAGATTACCAACTAACTCACACCGATTGAGATACTCCTCGATTATAGCAGATTCTATTACTATTATTCTAATCAAAAGTGGCTTCGAATCAATTTTACTACCGATATTATTTACAATTCCCTTCAATTTACAAGCATCCTTCTATTTGTCGTTATCAACTATCTTCCCTCTTTTTTCTTCCAATTCTATTTCGATTATGTATCTTTATCTCTAATTAAATTCCTAACATTTCTTATCTTCCACTAATTTTTCTAATCACTTTTAATTTGATTGACAACGAGTTTGAATTTTATACAATTCAAATTACAAAAAGTCTCCGAGATTAGTAAAGAGAAAACCACGAATTGCCCAACGTCACAAAGTAAAGAATGAAATTTTCATTTCTGAAAAGGCAGAATATTAACTGATGAGAAAATGTGTGTTATTTATTTTCCTTTCTTTAGATTTTTCGAATACAGGATTTGTCTTTTAATTTAGATAAATTGGTTTCAGTCTAAACTAAAAATTGGTTCAATTTGGCTTAAAGCTGGTTGTGTTGTGATAATTCAGTGGGAGGCGCTTTCGTATTTATTCGCATGCTATATGCATATAATTCAAAAATGAAAGCTGATTAATATTTATTCTCAAAATGAATTAGGAAATAGCGTGTAGTAAAAATAAATTCAAAGAGTACCGAGGATATAAACTTCACTTAGAATAAAAGGAAGTATAAAAACTCACACTGCAAAGAAAAATTGCATTAAAATTACTCATTAAAATTTATGGTATATTAAAATGAATAATATCTCTACTTAATGAAACTAGCTGAATGTATTTTTGCTGAAATGGGTTTTAAAACATATACAATGTTAATTCTGTTTACAAAATCTCCAACAATTATTCGGAATTTTTTTTTCCGTAAAAAATAAATTTTTTTCTTCAATAGCTTAATTAATTTTGTCACAATATAAAATTTTATAAGTATAATTTAAAAAAAAATTCTTCTTAAGACAGATGCATAAATTGACATTAAATTTTTGCAATTTTGAATTTAAAATTTTTCATCATGTTTAATTGTTTCTCGCTGTTGTTGACATTTTATGCATATTGCTGTTATCAATGAAGCAGATAGGACTTGTTGATGCGTTGTAATGTCACATATATTGATCTTGAAAGATTCCATTTTTGTACTAAACACTATTCGAGTCATTGCACCAATATTTTCATATTAATACAAAACAATACATTTTTTATTGTTTTAGTTATTCCGTGTTTGTCACTTTATTTTTTAGTGTACCGTATTAAATTTTATACAATAATACATAACAATATGAGTTAATTTTAGTCGTTTTTCAGTAATCCAGTGTTTTCGATAATCCGACGCAGCTCTGGTCCAGAATCTGCTGGATTACTGAGAGAGTAGTGAACACTGAACCGCATTTTAAATGATTTAAAATAGTAGACATGAGAATATAAACAATAGTGATCGTATAAAATATAAATAATTTGAGCAGTTCATTTGGGTGCAATTTTCATTTAAAAGGTTTAACTTTTTTACACAGTTGCATTTTAAATTGTTTTAATATTCTTAAAATTCTACATTTTTTTTGTAATTCAATTACGAATATAATGAAAGGAAAACATTTATGATGATAAAACTAATTTTATTACTTCATGAATAATTTCTTTGATTCCTTTTTTTGAAGATTTTTTATTCTAAGACCTCATTGTTTGAATTGTCAATCTAATAAAGTTTGATACTTAAAATGCCATGTTGGAATACTCTTCATGATAAAAAGATTTTACTCTATTTTCTTATCAAAACAAAAAGTAGGGAAAAAGTGAGGACATAGTATGCATTGATACATATATATGAAAGTGGTTCAAAGAGTACCTATTTTTGAAGACAGATGATAATGCTAAGGCTAGTTGGTGTTATTGTGTACTACCATGTGATTAACTGTGCTAAAACAAACT
>BMAW01124389.1:181186-199954 GCA_019974015.1 Nephila pilipes
GAGATATTTATGATAAACAGAAGATGCGAAAGGATATAAACTCCTTCCGTTTATTGTTCTTGAAACTGTGGTCGCGATTACACTGCAACTTAAATTATCGACTTCCGCGTTTTCTTTATGGCTGAGTGATCTTAGTAGCGAACTCGCGGCTGACGTTGTTTCCTCTAGTCGTGAATTTGAATCCTGATACCTCCAAAGACCTGCCGTATAGCGTAGCTGATACACGTTAAATCTGTCGAAATTCCAAATCTTCCTGCAGGTATGGTGGGGAAGTTTGGAAAGGGGGTACCAAATTAAGTTAATAACGAGATCCGTCCTCAATAACCCTAAAGTTACTTCAAAGTGTGACGTTAATAAACAAACAATGAAAATTATTGTTCCCTTTATAATTCATAAACTTTATACTGTGCATTTTTTCATAATGTTTTACAGAAAATTATGTAAAAGTAATCATCACTATTCTACAGTTTGTGTCGTTACATTTTGAGACAATGATTTTTATGCATTAAAAAATACCCTGTGAACTATATTTATACATTGCGTTAAAGAATTATTAGACCACTAACGAAATTGAGCATTTCTTAAGAAGATGACATAATATGCAAATTTTAAGCGTGGGTATTTAAAATGGATCGAGAAACACATTATGAAAAAATAATCTAAAGTTTTCTAATTATAATTTTTAAAAATTAATCTAAGATCCACACATTTTTGTAAAAGCTGAATAAGGAGTCTCGTAATTATAAAATCTCCTGAAACAATTAGCATATCATACGTCACACCAGTATCATTATAAAATGCATGCGCTAGAATTTTATGACCGCATTATCTGAGAAGCAAAGGTGCAGGTTTTGATTGTGTTATCCACGATTTATTTGAGATGACATGAGGTAAAGTATTACTTAAGGGCGTGATGTAAGAAAAATTTCATTTTATAAGGGTTCTAACAAATGTAAAAGAGAAATAGTTAGGTAAATGAAGCCTTCTAAAACTGCTATTCACAATGTTATAATTAAAAAAAAGAGGATTCCAGAACGGGAAATCGACCAATGTTTCGACTACAACTGAAAAAGGTTTTTCAATTCATAAATTTCGGAGCATGTCGGTTACAAACTTCGCATATCACAATTTTGGAAGAATTTTAAATCAAATTCTAATGTAAAATTTAAGAAAATGGAGAAAACTCCACAGTTATTGAAACATTATTAAGAAGAAAGACTGAGAAATGTGCTAAAAATGTCGCGTCTTGAAACGATGAGTGTAAAAAAAATTATATTTTCTACTGACCTTGGCGATCCTGGAAGTTACAAACATTACTAACTATACTTGAAGAAGGAACCAAGAAAATTTATCATTTGTCAAGTGAAAGGAGGATCAGTTTCAAGCTAAGCTATATAATCATCAGATACAGTTTGGGCCTTTATCAGGTGGTGGTGATTAACTGGATGCTTCAGTAGGACTATGCTTCTTGCCATACATTTAAATCCACTCAGAAATGTCTTTAAAAAAAAGGAGATTTTGTTAATGGTTCAGTCGAAGCCCAGATTTGATCACCGTGAAGAAGACTTTGATAACTACCTGAGAGAAGATACTAAGTCACAAAATTTATGCTAATAATTAGCAGTTTTCATCAGCCCATGAACTGGAAGTATCCATAGTAAAAGAATGGCATGATATTTCTGAAATTGAACTTGACCACCCGTTCATTTAAAAGAAAAATGGAGTGTTGAGGTTATTCGAAAAAATGGAGGAAGAATGCGCGTCATTTTAATTTTCACAGTTTTTTTGTTTTTGTTTTCAGATAAGTGCTCCTATAACTCTTTAACAATGATATTTCCTTTATATCCAATATTTTTGTTAACTTACTAATTTATTGTAATATTCAAAATTATTGAAACTTTATTATAATAATCACATTTTGTAATATCATGTTTCATTTGCTTAAATTGCATTTGAAACCTTTATTTACCTCCTTATTTTCAAAATTAATAATCTTATAATTTCTTGATGGACTGTATTAAATTCTTACCTTTAATAATTAATATGATTGGTAAATTACTTCAATTATTGATTTCACCAAGGGAGTTGCTCTAAAAGAAACATTCTTTTGAACCAACAAACACTTCATACAAAGATAAATATTTATAGAATTTATTGATATAAAATTTTAGATTTCGTATAAATAAGTAATATGTTACATTTTATTTAAAAGTACTATACATATTGTAAATTTACAGAATTATCATTATTATTATTGCACTACATAATTTTCCCGTTTAAATCTTTTTTATTTTAACAAATTATTAAAGAAGAATTTCTCTTGCGTATTAAAATGATAAAAACAAGCAGATGAATAAATAATATGTGTGCACTGAAATTTTTTACATGTATTCTATTATTCATAATTATGATCTTATACGCACACTTGCATTCAGTAATTATCTAGAAAACATGAAGGTTATTCTTTCAATTTGATTGTTACACGTGCAACTATACGAAGCAAAACTCATGTTGACGTTATTAGAAGGTCATTTCAGAGGTAATGTATCAACAGTTTTTGGACTTAGTAATGCGTGACTACAATTATTGATGTCCTCCCACAATTTTTCGATAAAAAGCTATGTAATTTTCCCATTCTTTTAACATCGTGTTAAGTCCTTGAACTAATTACTTGAGAAAATCCACATCTGTTTTGTTTTTAGTGTTGAAATTATCTATATTTACAGCAAAATTAGAATCAAGATTTGCTCCAACACTGGTTCAACTTATTCTTTATATCTCCACCGCAACTTGTACAACAACAAAAAGCTTCAGCATTTTGTCAATAAATTAATATTAAATATGAAAGATAATGATGGATCCTGTCATAAGAAGGCTTTCAAAACTCAAACATTTATTTCATTTATTTTAGCATTTGCTTCTATAAATGTACCTACTTATTTATTCTATACATTGTTCTCAACACGACTTTTATTTTATTTGTATATCGTCCTTTTCTGACTCATAATTTGTTGACATGGTATCAGTTATCAGCAAATCTATAGTACATATTCTCACGATTATACTTGTTGGAAATTTCTTAAGAAATACTTAATGGGCATACAGACATTGATAAAATAATATTACGGTCGATATATCTCTCAACATCAATCCTCCTCGCATTGACTTTTTGGTTATACTAATATTTTTATTTGTTTTTGACGAATTATCTGAAAAGTGTAGCTGAAATATAAATTAATATGGATGGCTTTTAATGACATATATTACTTATTTTGTTAGGATTCTACTCATCGAACATCTATTATTTTCCTTTCACAAGATGTTTGGTATGTTCAGATGAATAAATCTGTTCAATCTTTAAATTCATAGGCTTGGGTTGGATTGGCAGTTTTTAGAAGTTAAATTTTCCCTTTTGATCCCGTTCAAAAATGTTTAGTTTTTCATGAAAAAATCTCTAAGGAATAATGCCCACGCACACACGTCTTCTCTCTTGTTTAAGATTATTTCATTTGAGACTCACTCCAAATTCATCATCAGTAGTACTCAAAGATTTTCAACGATCGCTGTTTCTTATCTGTATTTGCTATTACTAATTTTAATTATAAGAGTCCATGAAAATAGTCCAATGAATGGGAATTCATACACAAATGAACCAAATTAATTTATTTTTATTCAAGAATGGAATAATCTATAAGTTGTGATATCTATCTATTCTCCCTATGGCTACTTGGCCTACACACGCTGGAATATTAAATTAAATTATTTATTACAATTCAAAATGTACGGTTGAGTGAGATTGATGGAATTAAAGATTTGATTCCTGAATATTTTCCCGATATCTTCAAAGATCCCTCCGATCACTTCTTAGATTACTACTTCTCACTTTGATTCGCCATCACCTACTAATTAACTTCCGAATCCAATGTTAAATATTTTGCAGTTTATGCATGCATCGGATTGAATCTATTAATTACATATCGTAATTTAATCTAATCTATATGCATTACTTATATTCCTTTTCTTGAGAGAGGTTTAATTTCAAAAAATTCAAATAAAAAAGTCCTCGAGGTAAGTCGATGAGAAAACAGTGATAGAGCCCATTGCTATAGCTTTTTTAACGAGGTTCTAAGCAAAACGTGCATAAAAATAAATATTTCTCTAACAAAAGTATTCTCTAAAATAAAATTGAAAAAAATTGAAATTGGATTTATTAATTTCATTTTAACATGTGCTAACGTTTTTTTCATTGCTAAGTTTTCGAAAAAGTAGAACTATTCAAAATGAATGTTAAAGTGAAGTTAGTATATTTCTGAGTTTCAGGCTTTCCAGAAGCAATTAACATTAAGGAAAGAAAATACTCTAATTCCTTATACATTTTTATTTTCACAAGCAAAGCATTCGTAAGTACAAAAACGTTGCCACTATTAGCAAATAAATAAATAAAAATAAAAACAGACGATTCAGCCATAAAAGTAAATTATTAAGTTTAGTATTAAAATAAAAGAGCAAACGATAAATTAATAAAGTTGACAACAATATTCTGTTTGTATGTGAAAGCAATAACAGACGATAAAACATTAAACTAAATATATCTTAGCAATGTAAATATACCTGAAGTAAAACTAAATATAATTTTTTAATCATATTGTATTATAATGTCAATCTTTTCAACTTAACACTATGTATCGTTTTTTTATGTGCATGAATTTTTGTTAACGCCATTTTCTCAAAATAACAAAATGCAAGCATATGCTAATAAACTATCGTACTGACTAAACTGAAACATTTACAACTTCTGCAAATATTAATGTTTCTGTATAAACGTAACCATATATGAACGTGGTCATAATTTTCTATCCATTTAGTTATCGACTATAGAGGAGCGAAAAATGTAGATGAAAGAAAATAAATTGACAGGGTAGAAAACAAAAATATATCTTGATTTTATAAAATAGTAACGGAAATTAAACATATGTTTGTGGCATATCAATCTTTTTTTTTTTAAATAATTGTAGTGATTTCCTCAGCTCAATGAAAAATGAATGTGTCGCGATAATCCAATGGTTAAGATCGCGAGCTGCGTGACAGGCTACGATCTGGTCAAGTTGTGTTTTCGAATTGTTGTGAAGATCGTCACACGAAATTCTGCACGCGATATGGAACTAATTCTAAGTTCTTACTTAGAAAGGATTAATCATTTGGAGAAGATATACTCATTCATGTGTCTTTCTCTTTACTTCACCTCAGTTCAAAATTACAAGATTTTTCATCAATTATCTTCGCGTAGCTCTCGAGTAATGTTATTCAATCTAAGCTATATTCTGGAAACCAATGTTAACAAAATTTAAACATCAATGTAGCAATAACGTTTTAACAAATCAAAGCTTAACAATCAGCAAATTCCGATTGTTCAGTTTTAAACGAAGCAATGTACGGCATTAGGGAATTTTCAATTAGAAACCTTATCCATAAAAACATATGAAAGCTAGAAAATATAATTACTTGGATTAAATGAAAAAAATAAGCTTGATCAAATTCTTATGTTAAGGAAAGGTGTATATGTAAAGTATTGGTAGACTTATTTTTGTTGAAATAAACGAGTAGGACTTTTTTTCCCTTCCAGATTATAATACTTGATATATTCCTACTACCTTCTCTAGCAAAATTTTCTTACTTTTACATAGTTTGAACCTGAGATTAAAACTGGATGAACGTGGGATTTTCAGATGCATGAACTTTGTGAGTGAACATTTTTCCAGCATGTCAGATTTGATAAATCGAGCAGCAATATTTTCATTTATTGATGTTAAAGAAAAGTATGAAGTACTTCCTTACAATGTTCAAAAGCATCTTCTGGCAAAAGGTTTCCAAGGCAACAAAATCTTTGAGAATGGCGAACTCTTAGACACCTTAGAAAAACGCGGTAAGCACATTTATTTATTTTTTTTCCCATAGAAATTTCCTTCATCAATGTGTTTTTGTAAATGTATTATTATGAAAAGGAGTGTTTTAGCAATAATAAATTTATGGATAAATACTAAACATTATTTGGGACGATTATTAAAATAAGTATTTGTAGATTTTAGTACATAAATAAAGTGGAAAAGACCTGTTTGAGTGCGTGTATTTAATCCAAGAATAATAAGGCGGGTAATTCCTTCATATAACCAAAAATTACCATATACGTGCCATATACAAAGGGCGTTCCATAAAAACTGAGAGTAAAATATAAAGCCAAGAAATACATTTATAGCAAAAAATAAATCATTCTTTTTTAAAATAGATTCACTCAGATGATATGCAATGGTCCCATCGTTCTACCCCCTTTTCAAAACTAGAAGAGAAGCTTTTTTCTGGGAGCTGCTTCGAAAAATCCTGCACTGCTAAAATAACGTTTGAAATTGTATTTAATTTTCTACCAGAGAACTTCTTCACCATCGGAAACAGCCAGAAATCGATTGGTGTGAGATCTAGACTGTAAGGGGGATGTGGCATGATTTTAATATTGTATTTACTGAGATTTTGCTAAACAAAAGTAGCGACACTATTGTGATATAATGTTCAATTCCCTAGCAGTTTATGGCTCTTTCTGCCGAAAAATTTTCAAAACTGAAACATAATATTCACCATTCACAGTAGTTTTGGGAGGCACATCATGCTGATAGATTGCACCTTTATTATCAAAGAAAATAATCTAATTGACCTTGCCAGCAGACCATGGTTTGGTTTTTTTCGAAAGGGGAGAATTAGTTTGTTTCCATACACTTGTTGCGGACTTGGTAAGAGGATCAAAATGATGCATCTAAGTTTCATCACCTATTATTACAGTATTTAGAAAATTCGGATCACTTTGAAGCATCTGTTTACATTTACAACATTGTTGAAGTCTTGTTTGCATTTGTTCTTTAGTAAGGTGAGGAAGGACCCATCTGGAACAAACATGGCGAAGCATAGTTGCCTAGAATGTGAAATATTGACGTTAATCGAAATGTTAGTTGATGCTGCTACCTCATTATATGACTTTCGCCAATTTTCAATCAATTTTGGTTTGCCCACAAAGTGTTAACATTTCGAATATTCACCACACTTTCTGATCGGCCAGGCTTAGGGAAAAGTTCTACAGATTTGAACTTTTCCCTAAGCCCTCTTTTGAAACCACCATGCCATCTAAAAATCGTAGACTCTAAAACATTTGTCTTTGTAAGCTTCTTGCACCAAATTAACTGTTTCTAGAGCTGTTTTGCCCAAACGATAGCAAAATTTTATGGCACAAAGCATTTCGTTTCTTAACTTTGTATCACTCTCCTCCATTTTTGTAGAAAAATAAAAATAGATCTTTAAAATAGCGCGAAACTAAGAAAGTAAAATCGTCTCTGTTTAGTTTAGAATAGTTATAAATGTTCAGTTAACATTTTGAAAAAAATCGCCTGCACTTTTATTTTTTTGTTTAGAGGCATTGCCATTACATAAAAAATAAATCTCAGTTTTTATAGAATATCTTTTGTAAATAGTGTACAAACTTTATAAAAACAACTACCATTAGATTAAATTAATAATTATTTAACCAAATTAACCGTTTAAGCAAAATACAAATAAATAAATAAAAAAAAACAATCATTATAAAACCAAAATATTTTAAGAATTAGTGAAACATTACACAATATTCGTATTAAGCATACCACTACTCTCCATGAAAGAATTCACCACCAAAGTAAACACCGATTGATTTATTTAAAAGAAACGATACAAAGAATTAGATTTAAATTATTTATTTTTTTTACAAATAAGAGATTTATAACCAAAAATAAAGTATTTAAAAAACAATATCGAACATATTTACAAAACAAAGTTAACAATAGATAAGAAAAGATAAAATCTATAAGAAATAAAATTAGCTCAAAAAAATTAAAGGAAAGTCAGCTACTGGATTGAAATAAACGATTTATTAAATAAAACATTTAATAATGAAAGAACATTTAAAAAAGAGAGATAGAGAAAAAAAAGAATCATGTAAAAATATGTTTTTTTTTTGGGGATATATGTAATCAATATACATTAGAAAAAAAAATATCTAAAAAAGACGAATATGATTTCTAGGAGTGTTTAATATTTCAGGTTAGTTCAATGTTAAAATAATCATTCTATCTTTACTTGATAAAATGTTTTCTTTTTTAGCTATATATCCTATGGTTCACTGCTCTTCGAAACCTATGAGCGAAATAAATGATCTTGTCCTGCTGAAATCGAATGACTTAGGCGAAGAATTTGTCCTTAAACAAGGTAAATCTTTTTCCTCTTTCTTAAACAAAAATCTAAAAAGTTCCATGCAAAGTTTTGCAAAGAACAAATTTAGCCATCCAAGGCACGCCTTTTTTTTTTTTTTTTAATAATTATTAAATTACTTATTTAAATATAAGAATTAAAGTAAACGATGAAATATCGAGAAATCGACAATAGTAAACTTTTCCGACCTTAAATTTAAAAGAAACGATAAATTATTAAATTGAATATATTTAAGCTAAATGTAATTAAAATTAAAGTAAACGATAAATTATAAAATTGAATATTATATAAGCTGCACGTAATTAAAATGAAAGCAAACGATAAATTATTAAATTGAATATAATTAACTTAAATGTAATTAAAATTGAAGCAAACGATAAAAAATTGAAAAGTGATCAGGTACGCCAAAAGTGATCCGACTAAAACTATAGTTCCTTGAGTGGCTAATAAATAGATTTCAGCAATTTTTCGTTAATGAAATTAGAAAAATTTTATTCTTGAGTGACACTGTCAAATCACAAAGGTTAGAAATATTGCCCTAGTGTATATGCAAATAACCATTCTCATTAAACTTCTCTAAAATGTATGCAAATGTAACATATATTACACTAATAATTATACGATGAAAGATATCTAATATACACCTTTGTCTTTCTACGATTCTCCTTAAAATGAGACCAAAGTTGCTAATGGGTTTCATGCAGCAACATTGAAAAACCGCCTCTTTCAAAAATTCCATTCTGAAATGTGGCTTCCAATGGCAGTGTAGCTAACCATTTTCATTATTTAAAATACATTTGAATTTTAGACTTTTAACTATCCTATCTTTACAGGATTACGTCCGGAATCTGTTTGTTTTTCTTAATGATAAATTATTTGAAAGCGATTTATAAAATTTTAAAACTTTGAAAAAATTTTTAAAATTTTCTTGATAATTTAAACGTTATGCGGCAAAATACTTTATGGCTGGAACGACTATATTGAAGACTTTAAGCTTTAACATGTTTCACATAAAAATAGTAGAAATTTATTATTGTAATAAAACTTTTTCTAGTATTTTCGGAAATAAAAAATTTTCAAGGCTACCCACTAACAGTATCAAAAAATTATGATAAGGAAGTAAAGTGAGTTAATTTAATGTGAAATTGATAATAATTAAATTTCTACGAACAATTTTTGTATTATATGAGAATTTATAGCCTAAATTATCTACGAGATACTGGTTTTGTGCACCATTTTTGAATCATTTACTACGGTTGACAAAAGAACCTCAATTTTGATTTTCTTTGTTGAGTTTTGAAATAACTAAATATTCTTTTGTAGCACAAAAATAAAACCAAAGCAATAAAAATAATTCAAAGTTGTAAAAAATATTCAAAACTGTGCAAAACTTAAGTTCGACACGAGGGCTGTAGGGAATTTCTTAGAAACCTTCTGTAATGGGTACTTATGAACATTTCTTTTTTAATCAACCTCTTGGGCTAGTCTGATATGATGTTTATTATGAGAACCTCAAAGTATTTAAATTAGCCTTACAGCATAAAATGAAACGTCGTGGATAGGACTGGAGAAGATAGAGGATTTACAAAGAATTACAGGATCACTGTACTGACTCGAGCTAATGTAAGGCAATATGTTATATTAAATGCGTATACTCGACTCGGATCTGGCTACTAGAAGTCTACTGGAATCGGATCCAATGATTTGGAGTCATCTGTTTAGAGTTACCCAGACAAGTAGATTTCTTCATTATAATATTTGCTTAATGACACCATTAGTTTATCACTCCTCGCTATTGATTTATGATAATATTATTTATTCAAGATTGAATAATAAATTGAAAAAAGATTTTTGGCTGAAAAGCATTCTCCGTCACTACGTCTCTTAAGTATGCACCATTGTAGAATGCTCTCTTACGCACCACAGCGGCAATTTTGCCGTCAGATGCTCTAAGATTTTAGATTTGGTTCTTTCGAAAAACACCGTGGAAAATAACAGAAGCTGCTTCTCATTTAATGTAAGCAGGCCTCAAAGTTTGAAAAAAAAAGGACATTTAAATGTGAGTTTAGAGAACAAGATACCAACTCAAATGTTGCTGTCATTTTCATACTTCTATTATATCCGTACTCTACATTTAGAAGTTTGTCGTTAAAAGTTAATGTATTGCTCTAGTAAGACATCTATCAACAAAATCAATTTTTTTGGATAAATTATGTTAATTCATCTGTGAAATTCATATTTATTATTTTAAAGGCTATTTGTAGCTATTCTTTATTTCAATTGATTTATGCCTACATGTGTAATTTTTTTGCGTTTTTCATACTAATCAAGAATATCTTAATACAATAGACAAATTCCACCATATAACTCTTAAGTATTTACGCACTATTCCCACAGAACACTCGTTCCAAGAGTCAAATCCCGAAGTTTAACATCACTAGAAAGAAACTATAAGTATACCATATGTTTCGGCCACGAAGGAGTTTAAACGTATTCTGCTATATAAAATAAGTTTTGATAAGTATATTTATAGTTAAATTATAAAAAAGAGAAATTATAAGAATATTGAAAGAGTTTTAAATTAATTGCGAAAACAATTGAACTTTTTTTTTCCAAGAAAAAAAAAATATCGTATCTAAAGAGGGTTTTCAACTTATTTTTGTTATTATGTTAATTACTCTGAGTAACTTTTATTGTTGCTAATTAATTATGAATTTACGTCAAGTGTCATAGTTAACCAAATATCTCATATGCATATGCACTTCCACTTTGTGCGTTGATATCAAACACATCTCCGTACCTGTCCTAATTTGTTGAAGTATACATTAAAACTAAAATATAAATTTTGTTGGTTGCTTGATGTATGAGGTACATGCCACAATAAAAAGAGAGAAAAATTATAATGAGAGCAAAAGTAGTATACATACATGTATATATATATACATATATATTCTTTTTTTGCTATATATATATAGCAAAAGTAGTATACATACATGTATATATATATATATATATACTGTACTCTTTATATATATTTCGTTATGAATTTTCCTGTTTATGAATGAATAATAATAATACATTAGTTTGCGTTAATAAAAAATACATAGTGTACTTAACAATAAATTATTTTATAGTTTGTTGTAGAGAATATTTGTTTTTGTACTTTTTTTTTTCTACTGAGAATGAATTATAAGAAGTGATGAAATGTATCTGTGTACTCAGCAGTATGATTTTGAAACATTTAAAAAAACTGCATGCTTCATTTGAAATGAATAATTTTTTACTATTCATAATATAAGTACGATTACGGCGATTGACATAATAAGCAATCGCCCACAAAATATTCCTCCATCAAAAAAAAAACATAAGATCCTTTTCAAAATTGCGTTTTTATAGTCACGTACTCTTGCATGTCCTCCGATACAAAGTTCAACGGAAACAATTCAGGCATTCATGAAAAATTTAGCTCACATACAATAAATTGTTCAATAATTCGCTGAAATGCGAAGCAGCTAATGTGTTTAGAAAAATCTTTCAGCAAAATGAAAGAAAAGTTTAATCCATACGCTTTCCAGCAGCTCGTAAAAAACCCACGGAAGTTTTTAATACTATGATTATAGGAAAATGCCATGACTTCAAGCAGAAAATGTCATAGAGGTTGTTTGTGCATTTTTGTAATGTTGCAATTTTCCACTAGTAATAAGTTTATTTATTTTCGATATAATATTTTGAAATAAATGATGTAAACAGATTGAGTCAAGAAAAGAAATGGTTTCTTTTGACAATTTTTGTAATTCAATGCGTCAAGTAACTGTATAAACATTAACTATTTTGCAAAAAGTTGACTTATGGAAATTAGTTGATGAAAGTGCATAATATGTTTCATCACGCGACTTCAAAACTCGAAAAATTATTGGACTATTTATAATTATTTGTTAAAATTTATTTATTCGGTATACATGTGCAATTTATCGTATTTGTAACTAATATATCGCATGTTTCCTAAAAATTTTACAAAATGATTCAAATATATTTTTTAAAAAGATAAATTATAGTTTTAAAGATGAAAAACCCTATTTTTTATTTCACAATATGATTTTTTATCCTTGTAAGAATGGTTATTTGTGCTCTTAATGCCATTTGTCGTATTTGCTGAAGCCCGCCCACCTACAAAATCTCCAAATTCAGTCAAATACTTTAAGAACAGTTGAAGTAATTTCTGAGTCATATTGGATTAAAATTTCTTAGAATATATATTCAAATTTTGGGATGAAATAGAAGTATATAAGTTAAAAAAGACAAAATTCTGTATAAACAATGAAATAATATCATGATAAAAGTAATTACCCTTTAGATATTGTTACTGTTATTTTGGTATGCTGAAAGTAACGAGTTTTCGAATAATAGGTTTTAGAGAATCTTATTGGCGTTATCGTGTAGAATAATAAAGTCTACTGTAGGCTAAAAACATTTGGACTTATGGAAATTAAACCACATCATGTAAATTATACCACATCATGTAAATTATACCACATCATGTAAGTGTCCTTACATGATGTGGTCTTTTTAATTCATTTATCCATTTTCTTCTTTTTCTGCTGTGATTATTTTAAATCAAGCAGTTTGAAATTCAGAGAATTAAAAGTTTTCTAATTATAAAAAAAGCTTACTTTCTGAATAATTTAGAGAAAATTTTAATTTTATATATGCCGAAGACTTGATACTATATCCTTCCAGAACAATTTTTCTGATTTTCACAAATAAAAACATTACTAAACTGATTTAGTTATTTGTTTCAGCTATTTCATCTGAAAAAGCTCCTAAAATTGCGTGGATTTATTCACACTTTAGAGTTTGAGAAAGTCAATGAAATAAGTCTTATGAGGCAGTTTTTATTAAGCCTTTATCACTGTTTATAGATAAAAATAATTATTAGACTTGGCTAAATAATTCTACCCAAACCTTTTAGGGAACAAAGTATTATATTAGGTACTTTAACTAATCGGAAAAATAAGAACTGTGTGACTAATGAAATTTCAAATCATTGTACTTGACTGCTGTAAAAATCAACTGATGTCTCAACTAACATCTGTCGTATGGCAGGGCTGATGCATGTTAAATCTACCAGGGCTCAAAATCCTAACATTGGGAAGGTGGAGAAATTAGGAAAGTAGGTGCCAGATCAGGTGTCGTCCTCATCCCTTGCTTGTGGCTGAAAGTCATGAAGTCCTTCCCCAATAGCTCTCGTTTTGCTTTTAAATGCAAAGTTAATAAACAATCAATAAGTTAAGAAATAAATATCAAACCAACATTGTTAAATAAGTAGAATATCACGCTTCAAATTAAATTCTTCACTCAGAATATACCTTTTATAACTTTTTTCTGCGTTCTTATAATTGATAAATATAAGTAGCATCGTATTGGTAATATTTTTATGCATCATACGTAAGTCACAAAAAATCTACGTAGATTTTGGTCTTGAAAGTCTGGGCCTTCGAGGCACAGAAGCGACAAAACTATTCATCTAACTTTGGCTTCTCTATTTTTTTTTTATTATTATTAAACAGGCTCTTTCAGCCAGATTTAAATGCATTTCTTTTCATTTTGTTTCCGTTGCTAACAGCGAGACTATAAAAATACTGTAAGTCAAAGTCGCTAGAAGTTAAAGCATTAAATATTACGGCTATTGATTCTTTACATGAAAAGGCTTTTAAATTATTAGTACTATTGACGTGACTAAAGCAGCAAACTTCCAAGCAAACAATAACATTTTTTCCAGAATTGTAATTCCTTTAAGTTATTACTACTACATACCATAGGCAGTAATTGTAAATAAAGTAAATTATTTCTACTCATTATTATTAATGACAGATTTTGAGAAATGTTTGCAATGAAATGAACATGTATTTTGGAATTTCCTTTACATACTAGAATATGTATTGAATATTTAAAATGGCATATAAAATGATAAAATATGTGTTTTTTTCCTTTCACTAATTTTATACAATTTAATCTATTATCTGTTTAAACAATTCACTGCACTGAAAAAGAATGAAGAAAATGCGAACTTTATCTCGTAGAAAAATAGAGTAGAAACACGAAATTCATCGTGAATGTTTATTCACGTGCATAGTTGAATATGCACTACAAATAAATACTGTGCGAGGTTTGAAATGCACAAAAAACATGCTTCACAAGTAGAAGTCGATAAAACACCATTACAAGTCAATCATGTTTAGCATGATTTAAAAAGTCGATAAAATTTAACACTAGTACGACAGAGAGGCCATTTTGACAGCAAAGCTACTATGAGAAGTTAATATTCTTACGCCGTTTATGTCAGCTCACTGAAATTTCATCATTTTAATTAAGGTTTTAAGTGCATAACTTTTTTTCCAATGTTGTATAACAAGCTTATAAATCAATGTTCTACGTTCGAAGTGGTCTAAGGGACCTCTGTAGAGATTTGAACCATTTTGCTATAGAAATATCTCGTTTTTTTCTCACCTGCTTTTTTTTTTAATTATATTTATAGAGCCATTGTAAGTGAATGTGAGTCAGTAATATTGTCTGAAGCATGAATAATTGCACGTGTCTAACAAGTATTTTTTTTCAATACTTTGTTCAAAAGGATTGAGTGTTGATGAATGTTCGATTCTGTTTCTTCAACACGATGTAAGCTGCAGTGATGACATGAAAATGGAAATTCAGATTTCAAAATTCCTTCTGCAAGCAAAATACCTGAACAAACTCAGACTCTTCAGAAGAAGTTGATGATGAAAATCCAGTGCATCATATTGTTGGTTGCTTCAAATCGAATTCAGTAGCAATTTCCTGATGCAAGTTCTATTATGTCTTGGAGGTTCCAATTAGGAAACATATTTAAAAAAATATCTTCTCCATATGCTAAGAAAAATATTGGAGGAAATGAAGTTTCATCTTGGCTTTTACTTTTTCTGAATCAATATCGAAGCATTTTCAAAAATGTCAAATTAAAGAGGCTCACTTCCAAATAAAATTGAATTCATGGGGCATATATTAGGTAAAATTGAATACTTTTACTGCGCTAGTTTACGCAAAAGAAGCAATGCGCTATTCTAGACATGAACGACTTATGGTCAAAATAGTAGGGTCATCCAGTGTTCAGTGAAGCGGTTGTAAAAGCATTTCAAAGAAATTTTAAAATTCTTACGATTTGATGATAAATTGACTTGTTCAACTCGGCTTAAATAGGACAAATGTACTCATTAGGGTTAAGAAGTGAGCAGCTTGCGTTAAGAAACTAATGGATCCATTTCTTTTTAAGAGACGAAATGTCACAACATCCAATGGTTTTATATCTTAGAAACTTGCGGACACTTTGTAAGTAAACAAACTTCTGTTGTTGGTACAATGCATCTTAATCGAAGTGAGCAGCCATTGATTTGCAAAGCTACAATCCCCAAGCGAGTCTCACAAAAAGTTCAAGTGAATGTCTAAAAAATGTAATTGATTACTATTGTAAACTAAAAAAATCTCTGCGTCTTGAGAACTATACCTAAAACCGTTAAGATGGCAGATAATCCCAAAAAGTTCCCAGAAAACTGTAAATTTTCGTAAATTCACTATGGAGTAGATGTGCGTGATCAATTGAGCCGATTATAAGCTATACAATCGGCTTCAAGAAGCCTGTTTACATTTTTTTTACAATTTTATAGATATTACAACTATAAATTCTTGGATTTTGTTTAGAGCATGTAACTCATCACAAATTTCTCGGTCCCTTATTTTAAACTTTTCAACGAGTTGATATTGTCACATTGTTTGTCAAAGAAACGACCTACATACCTTCGTAGCTCTTCTAAAACCCCGAGTAATCGACGTCGTCAATACTTGTGATGCCGAAACAAAATCAAAGTCATTTGTTCCACATGTGTTAAGCCCATTTGTGGAAAATATCACAACAATGGTGTTTTAAATATCCCAACAATGGTATTTTCGTTGCAAATAATATGTTAAGAACTACAATGAAAAATAGGTGCTCTGTATAAGAATACAATTTTCCTTTTTTTTTTGAAAATAAAAAGGTACTCTATTTTATGCAATACAAAACTTTATTATTAAAAATGTCTCACGAGTTTTAAATCATTTAAAATAATTAATTTTAATTTTTTTACAATGACATTTGTGTCAAAAATCGAATATTTTCTTACGATTTCCTTTACGGTCAGAACGATCCCTAACGGTAGGGTTGAAATTCCAAGTGTCAGAGGTAAATGTTAGGTAAGGCTAGGTAATTCAAATATCGGTCATTCTAGTTTTAAGGGCAATTGAAAATAATTAGGGGACATTTGGTTATTTAAGTAATTTAGAACATGCGAAAATCCCTTTCTCAAGAGAAAAAAACTAATTCAAGCTATATTTTTCTCAAAAGAGGAAAAATAAATCACATTACAAATCAAATCGAGTATCTTTATTACGTATAATAAATTAACGATATATACTCAACATATAATCAATCTCATGAAACAAACGTAGTAAAGTAGTGGCCGTGGTACCCTAGTGGTCATGGTCACAGAGTTATTTTCATCGAGCTTTCGGTTCGAGTCCTGATGCCTCTAAATACTCGTCCTCAAGTTGGAGTGGTGTGAAAATTTGAAGAGGGACGTTCTAGCTCAACTTGACCGAGGTTCAGAATCACGATGTCTGTCCCCAGTGGTCCTCGCATTGATTCTAAATACGATGCAAACGAGCAATAATAAAAAAAAAGAGGAAAGTAATCAAGCGCTATACCTCATTAAACTTATAATTTATTTCCTTCCTGTAAATTAGGTACTAATAAAGAACAGATTATTTGATACGGATGTAAACTCTGTTATGTACAACGTCTCGGCTTCAATATCTTCAGGAAAAAACTTTAACTGTCACAAGTCTTTTGATCAATATAATCTGGTTAATATAAGAACATCGATTGATAGAAACGAATGATAAAACATTTCATCAATAAAATTCAGAGGAAAGTGGGATCTTATCAAACGGAATAGTAGATGCATGATTAAAGATAATTTTTTAACAGAATTCTACTTTTTTCTGTTAAAATTTTACTTAAGATATCTCCACAGATAGCAACCATAGAACTAAATCTGAAAGATACGAAGTTTAAGCATATGCACAAAAATCTAACGAGAGAGAAGTAATGTTCTACATCACAAAAGTAATATTTAGTAAATATTAAGATGTGAAGTACGAAGCATGTGAAGAGTAATATTTTTGAACAAAAAAATAGAATAATCAAATTACAGCTAAAGAACAATCGTAAAGAAAACTTTATATCTAAAATATGCCATGTAGCATATATTTTTTCTTCATTTAAAAGGCTCTCTAAATCATAAAGTGGAATAATATGAAAGTTCGAAGAAGGAGATATCTCTTTTGATTATTATTATCTTCATATGATGGGGACCCATAATTACACGCTGGATGATAGTAACCCACAATGTATTTCTAATGATATAATTAGGCTTAAGCAACTAAGGTAACTGAGACGCCATCTACAATTAAAATTGAACTGTTTTTTTGTCAACTGTAAGTAATTCTCAGTTTTATTTATAATCAAAAGCAATGAAGGTCATATTTTAACATTGATATATGTGTATTTATGTACCTATTTATGCAAAGAAAATCTCATTTATTAACTATATTAGCAATTAATCATAAATAAATAATCATAATTAGTCATATAATCATATATTAGCAATTAATAATGAATAGCTGTATTTATATTTGCAAGTCATGTACTTAACTTTAGGGACAATTTGCATAAAATACACTGCATTAAAACATTAAAAATTTTCAGAGTACTTATAAACATAACAATCGATATATTGGTCATAATTATAATTTCAAAAATTAAATTTAATAAAATTTAACAAATTTTAAATTTTATGTTTCAAGTTTCTCATAATTTTAATATAAACATTATGCAATCTTTAAATTATGTGCGTGTTTATTAGAAAAAAAATTATGTTCAAGTTCGGAAAAATATTCTCATTTCATGACGAAAGAAATATTAATACAATGGATAAAGTAGAATTTGAAAAAAATTAGTGTATACCAGAATCCCCCAAAACTCCATTAAGAGAAAATTTAAATGCATATATTCTCAGTGTCATGATGCGCTTGAAATTTTTTTTAAAATTCAGGTTTATAAAATCCTATTCATGAAATGATCATAAATATTACATCTACGGAAACAGTGAAGCAATCTTTAATTTTAATAATAATAATAAAAAAAAAAAAAAAAATGAAAAATTTGAAGCACATTTTAGTGTCTCAATAACCTTAACAGATTATTTCTATTGCAAGTGAAATCCCATACTTTTTAAAAGTTACGTTATGAGCTCTAACTACTCAAAACATTTCATGAAATGATTCGTCAAATTGAAACTCTAAAAATGAGAATGAAAGAGGCTTATAATTGAAACCAGAGATCATTATATATATATA
>BMAW01124389.1:200054-216632 GCA_019974015.1 Nephila pilipes
ATATATATATATATATATATATATATATATATATATATATATATTTACGTAAGCTGTTTACCTATGCCTCGTGGAAGACATCGAGCGTCTTTTGACCAAGTTTCTGAATTCGACCGAGGAAAAATAGTAGCCTATAGAGATTGCGGATTATCCTTCATAGAAATCGGTCAACGTGTTGGACGAAACCAAGCAACTGTGTTGCGGATCTGTGATCGCTGAATGCAGGAGGGACCGACGGGCCCGATCGCACCTACCTCGTTACACCACTGCCCGTGATGACTGGAAGATTGATGATGGCAGTGATGGATCGTGCAGCCACATCACGAACCATAACACAACAGATTCAGTCTGCTAAACATCATTTGGAGTCCACTCGTTCAATTCAACGCCGTTTGCAGCAGAGTGGAATGTCCTCAAGGCATCCGTTGCTTTGTTTACCATTGACTCGAAACCACAGGCGTTTGCGCCGCCAAAGGTGAGATGAACGGCGGACATGGACAACGGAATGGAACGACATTGTGTTTACTTATGAATCCCGCTTCTGCCGTCAACATCACGATGGTCGGAATCGAGTTTGGAGACACCGTGGTGAGAGGCTGCTGAACTGTTGCGTTATGCATCGCCACACTGGTCCTGCACCCGGTATCATGGCTTGGGTTGGTATTGGATTTCACTCCCGCACCCCTCTAGTACGCATTACTGGTACACTGATCAGCCAGCGCTACATCTCTGAGGTGCTGGAGACCGTGGTCCTCCCATACCTTCAGCGCTTGCCATCAGCCATATTCCAACAGGATAATGCGTGACCACAAGTGGCACGCAATGTTCAAGAGTTCTTCTTTACCCATCAGATTGAAATGCTTCCTTGGCCTGCTTGTTCTCTCGATCTATCACCTATCGAAAACGTGTGGTCCATGCTTGCACAACAACTGGCCCGGGATACACCCCCCCTCCACTGCTACACCAGATCAACTTTGGCAATATGTGGAAGCCGCATGGACTGCTGTACCCCAAGGATACATCCAAAGCCTCTTTGATTGCATGCCGAGGAGAGTGGCAGTGGTTATAACCAACAATGGTGGCTACTCTAACTACTGATTTTGCCATCATCCCCACTTCACAATAGGCTGTAATTTTAATCGTTTGATCTTTGTACAACATGTTATCTGCCAAATAAGTTTCGCTGTGATATCTCTGGTCCTTCTGGGTGTTGCATTTTGTGTGGCCAGCAGTGTATATATATATATATATATATATATAACCAACAGTAACGTAATTTTCCGTGTAAATTATGAACTTTCGCAAAGTAAGAATATTATCACTCATAGTGCGACTCTATTCATAGTATTTTCTAGTTTTACTATACATCTGTGTCAAGAATATTTTATTTTTATATGCTCTTGCCATGATTTTTATAATTATTTTAAATATATGAACTTTAAATGAATGTTTAGTTACTATAGCATATTCGTTCTCTCATTTTTCTTTGTATTCAAAGCTCTGATAAAAAAGAGACATAACTATAACAGAGGTATAGTAAAATTTTAATTCTTACTAAGAAATAACCAAGATATCTGAATAAAATTTATTCTGCGTATTACTTAGTAATTATATATATGATGGTGTGAATTATATTTGGTTTCAAGAATCCACAGTAAAGTTTTAATTATCACTAGAAATAATCAAAATAGAAACATAATTTTTAAAACTTCCCTATACATAGTCACCATCCACAGAATTGAATTTTTCCCTGCGTTTCTATACTTTTCGGACACCGTCTTGTAGAGCACAGCACACTAAACTCTATATTCTCCATTCTGCGAGTTACTTCAATCTGCGGCTTTCTGAAGCCAAATAAATCTACATTAAAAATTATAATTTACATCATTATGTATATAATTAAGGATAAATAAATATGTAGAATAAATTTAATTTCTGAGCAATAGTTAAGACCTTACGACACCACCTCGTATATACATTCGCCATTATCTCAGTAATATTAAAAGTTATTACACATAAAGCCTAATTACATTTCAGCAATTTTACTGCTATAGACTGCTTTCCAGTCTTCTTTACCTCTACTGATGATCCTTAATTTTACTCACATTAAGAAATGAACTTTTTATATCAATGTACTAAGCAATTAACATAATTCTTTTAGGTGTTTACGTAGAAAGCAAGAACCATCATGCTCCTCGCCGTATGAATGATCCTACTTTTAAAGACGATGTAGCGTACATTTTCATGGGGTTTAGAAGCGTGGATCTCACGTACAATGAAAATTTGGAACAAGCCTGGAAAGATTGGACAGGAGCACGGCTGGTAAACTCCTGCCTCAGGAAGGAATTTTATATCAGCCGTTATTCTTTTTTTCACAGGATCCAGCCTCCAGATCCTGAACTTTTCATGTACGTACTGATGATAGAATGTCATAACGTCAAGACAACAAATGTGACGTATTTGTTAGATTTCGTGCAAAAACTCAGGGTGGAAAGAGTTTTTGGATATTTAACTGTATACAGAAAAGAGGCTTTAGCAACAACGTCTGCTATTATTAAAGGATTATTGTCTGACCAGGACGAATATGGTGGGAAAGTTGATATATGACATATTATGGAAATTCTCGCGACGAAAAGCCGAGACACTGCTATTATAGCTAAATCTCGCGGTGTATACTCTTCAAATGTTAATTGTAACTCTATCTTATACGAGAAAGATGGATGATAAATATCGCAAATTTATATACGTGTTCTGAATAATTCAAGTAATTTAAGAAATAAAACAGTTGAAGAAATCAGCAGTAATTTTTCCTTATTTTTCCGCGATCTTATAAAAAAAAAAATCTCAAAACTATTGAGATTTTGTATCTTTGTTTTTTGGGCAGACTTTTGCTTATACAGAATAACAAATTAAAATGTATAAGTAATTCAACTCCAAAGTTATCAAAAATTTAATGCTTTTATTATTTGAATCATATACGCATACATAAAGTGCCACTAATACATACGTTAATAGTATATTACAAATGAACATAAAATTACACAAGCTAAAAGAATGATAAATATCACTTTCATATGAAACATTATAAAGCCACATTAGTATTCAAAATGACAAAAGGAAATTCTTTAGTATAACAAACCATATACAGAATTTGACGTGATATGAAAACGAAATAGTTACTTATAAATAAGGAAAGAGTATACTCTAGGTTGTAATACATTTCTAAGAAAACAAAGATATTTCTCACAATCTCTTTGAAAATTTATTAGAGTTAAACGAATAATTAAAAAAGATAAAAGTTTATAGAAATTATACAAATATAGAATTGCTTTCTGAATCTCGAATGTTTAACTTTAAATTGTATTTCAGACATGGAAGAGAAAAAACCAATACATAAAGAGTATTTGTTCAAATTAGAAATTCATGAGAAATTCGAAGTAATGAATTAGCCACCTCATTCCCCATATATTGTAAAGCTTCTCTATTATTGTTTCCTTCTGCGGTTATTATTCAGCTTTTTTAGAGAATCACAAGATTACCTTGTCAAATTGTGACGATGAACAATTCGCAATTTTCTCTTCACTAACCTCGGGAACATTGTGATCGTATGAATTGCATAAAATTACAATGTCATGAAACAAAAGATTGAATTGCTGCGCAAAGAATGTATTAATTGATAAATATTTAAAATACATAAGTTAATTGAGATTCGAGAGAGAAGGACTAAAGTTATCCTCTAGTGACTTTTAATAAAGCAATTTTATTTCTTCTCGCATGTCTTTAATTGGAGTTTATTATATACTGCTTAATATAGTGAACTATGATATGGCGCAAGAGCAAAGTAATGAAGGTCAAACGTTACAAAATAAAGAGAAAGTTTTTCACAGAGAATAATCGTTTTTATTCAGATAATCTAATAATAATTATTTAATCTCTAACCTACTTTTATGTAGTAATTAATTCTAAACACGTCTGATTTAACTTTTGAATAAAATGAAGATTATAACTCTTACTAACTCTTTCCCGAGATCGAGTCCTCAGGTGAAATAAGGTTAGGGGTAGAAAGGTTTACATAAGGTTATTTACTTTTCGAGTTACTAACCTCATGTAAATTCTTCTGAAGTTACTCCTAGGGCTACTGAAACAATATACACTTCAAAAAATATTATCCAATCTGCAAAAGTTGCGCTTCCTTTATTGGCAGAAATTCTGAATTCAAGCAACATCACAAAAAACATCTACTAAGAGTTATTTGATGGGAAAATCGCGATATCATCAATCTCCCTAAGTTACTGCGGATGAGTTCGGCCAAAACTTTTGAAAAAATTGACCCACATCTACAGAAAACCTATCTGATAACATACACACATGATATAAAATTACTTCTAGAACTTTATTAAAATTATGGAAGGAATATACAGGATATGTTAGAATTTCATCCAAAATTAAGGTAAGTTAATGGACATGGTCAATAAGAAATAGAATTTCTATCTTTAATTCTTATAGGCGATTAAGTGTTATTTTTTTATGCTTTATAAAGGCATTTTTTTCTATTTCGATTTCATTAGTCTTAATAATGTGTAAAAAAAAATATTTATTTAAGTGTAGGAAAACATTTATGTGAAAAGTAATATAAATTGTCGTATCCAAATTATTTTGCCCTATACTTTCCTATCCTATTAAAAAATATTTTTAAAGAAACACAATGTTGATATCTTAAAAAAAATATTCGCCATTTATAATGTGAATTTTAATTCATTGTCTGTTCCAATATATTTTTAATTTTTTGTGCTTAAGTGCCTGAAATTATAATTTGTAGAAAATCGATAAAAATTAATTATTCATTTTTTGTAAATATCGTAGAGGAAAACAAAACTTCTTGTGGATTTCTCCTTTTAAAGAAATATTGTGAGTTCAGAAAAAATTCGTCATAATGTACGAAAAGGACTCACTTTACAAAAATATATAGTTAATTTATTCATTAAGTCGTTAGATATAATAGAATACCATTTGATATTTCCACGTACAATTTACTAGAAAAAGATTAAAAGCAAAAATATAAAATTTGTAAGAAACAAACAATGCACAATCGTGTGATTTAGAAATTATTAAAAAAGTATTAATTAAAGCATAATCTCAAAGAAATTACTAGAATTTTATAATTCATACCTTGAAAGATATCTTTTAGCTTGAATAATTACAAATAATCTCTTAGCATCATTTCAACCAAATTTGATGTAACTAAATTAGAAAGGCAGTCCCATGCTTGTTTAAGAGCGTTTCTTGAGTCATGTTCATCTCAAATTGATCTAGCTCTATCATTCTGATCACGAATTTCCCATACATGTTCTATGGGACTGATATCTGGATACTGAAGAGAAAATTTTGCAAATTTAGTAGTGTTATATAAAAATTGTTATCGCGTGTTTAAAACTAAATGCTTGGGATAATTGTCATGCATGTATATAATGATCAGAAAGACCCTTTTTGTCACTGTAGACTGTAAATTTTTTTCAGAATGTCTCTTTAAAGCTAGAGAATTGCAATTTCATCAATTGGGAATAAATTAGCGCATTCACTGATTCATTCATACAACTCCTAATAAGCATACTGCTGCTTCCATGTTTTATCGTTGGAAGTAAATTTCTTACATGCACTTAGAGCGGCTTGTGTTTTTCTCTCCGTGGAGGGGGAGAGAGTAGTTGATCTTACCTTGGAATGCCAGGGACTGTTTCGAACTTTGGACCTGTGGGTCTGATGAAAAGTAGACCGGTCGCTTTTTACTTCTCCTCTACCAACTAGGCTAAAAGAGACGTCTCTCTCGGGCTAGTTTTCAAGACGTTTTAACTTGTGGCGTTATTGTTGTAGATATCCACTGTACACTTCTGCGTGTTTCGTTTTCTCCTCATCATCCGTCTCCAGTAATATCCTAAAGTGTTACATTTACGTTCGTCAGATAATCAACTGTTTTCCAGGATTCTGGGCTTTCGTGTACATATTTTACAGCGAAGTATTATTGTAACTACGGATTCCTTTCATTCACAAAAAATATTTTTCGTGAAACATGGTAGTAGAAACCTTGCTGCTTAAGCGCATTTTGAGCAGAATCTACAGATAAGGCTATATTTTTTTTAAAAAATTCTTCCATATGCTTAAGAATATTTTTTTTTTCGATTTTATTTCAACAAATGGACAAAAAATAGTCTATCAGTAGAGGTGAGTAGAGAAAAGTGACCCAAGAAAATAATGTTATATAGTATTTTAGAAGCCGTATACCCCTGAATAAATTACTGCATTCTTGAATTAGATTTATTAACCTAACAATGAAATTGTTCGTATGTTTTCTCGTCTTTACTAAGTTTTATAATACATTTCCCTAAGGTAAAACAGATTTCTTCAGACTTACGATCCATTTCAAAAATTCTACATTGTCTATTAAGTTTAAATTTCACCATAAAATAATTGAATTAATCTTTTTACTCTGTACTAATCACAATACATCACTCATGACTAATTAGTTTCTTTACTAAAATTAAAATTAATAAAAACCGATAAATAATTAATATACCAAAAAAATATTTTCATTTATAAAAATAGATATTTTTGAATTTGGAAGCCGATTTAGTACTTCAAGTTTTTCACTCAAATATTAAATTTCAAGTAAGTTTTAATTTTTTTACATATCTTAAATACCAAAAATTACATGTAAAAGTTTCAGAAGGTGTTAAGAATATAAAGGGGGAAATCATATAAAGGCATAAAGTCTTAAAGAATTAACTCATTCGATTTCGCTTAAAAATATTCCAGTTTGTAAAGAGATTTACATGAAATCAGACAATAAGCTCAATTGTATTTTCATTTATCAAAAGTATTTACAACTTTCAATTTGAGAGGAATAACAAATATAAGCTTCTATTTGAAGGGAACTGAGTAAAACTAAGGGAAATAGGATACAAAATAAAATTAGTGCTATATCTTAATTTAAATCGAGATTCTACCATTCACTGTAAACGTGATGAGCTCTGTAGAACGACTGCATTTTATTCTAATCCGCTTCCTCTACTCAATCTCTTTTGTAGACACAATTCTTTGCATTGCTTTGCCAGAAAACCCATAAAAGAAAACTGGACTGCGCAGTCTTTCAATCAGTACTTATTTATCTAAATAAACATCAGCAAATGGAAGTAGTGTAATCGTTAGAATTGAATAAAACCATATAAAAAGACGAATCTCACGTAAGGCTAGAAGGAATGAATGAAGACCCGTAAGTAAATGAAGTCAAAATAAAAAAAGACAAAGAAAAAAACAAAAAAGCTTATCCCTCCTTCGTAAATTACTCAAAGTATCTTTTCATTTAGAACCTTGTAGAACAAATACCCGTCAAACTGTTGTTTGGTTTATTCACTTTCAAGGAGTTCAAGTTAAAGGTCATTGCTGTTTCAGCCTTGCCAAACATATTTTACATTTGGTGGTCGCAATGTTAGAAAATGCCATGGATTAAAAGGTTCTCGTCAAATATATTAAGGAAAAATAATTGCTTATCTCTTCTGAATTTGACTTGAAAAAAGGCAATGAGTTCGAAAAAAGTGTACATAATTGGATCAATGTAAAAAGGGAATAAAAATGTACTCCTAAAGCTTATTTAAAGAATGCTAAATTATAGTTCAAAATATGATTATATATAATACTACATCAAAATAAAAAAAAATTTATTATACTGATTTTTCATGTATTAACTTAAAGCTTTCAGGATAAAAAGATAATTTTTGTCCCACAATATGTTAAAATTAGAAAATTAGACAAAGAATTATCAAACAAAGATACAACATAATATATTCAAAAGCAGACATAAAATTTATTTTAAAAATCGTGCTGAAATCTAAGCACATCGCAATCTTGTTGACCTTGCAGAAAATCAATAAATCAGTTTTAGTTTTGCGAATTTTAAGAAAATATAATATTATAGAATCTATGTTATAGAAAACATTTTTTTAAACTGTTAAAAATACATGCACTCAAACTTTTGTCCTCACTAAATCCATATATCCTGCGGAGAAGAGAAATTAGCCCATTTTATTCTACTGAATGTGTGGGATATAGTACTTATTTTAAAATTTGGATATATTGCAACGGTATTCCAAAATACAAAATGGCGGAAAATACAAAATGAGATTGATAAAAAATTTTCGGATTGTTTTAAGTTAAGTCAATATAGAACTGATCAAAGTATAGTAATTTTATCCAAGCGACTGAATAAGCAAGGATTTAGGGGGGAGGGGGCGTTCTAAAAGTTTACTCGTCAAATAATTTGTTCAATATTCAGATGTGTTACTTGTTAATAAGAATCTGAATAAGATCAAGCCAAATGAACGCCTTGATGTATGTATCAGTAATTAATAAGGTTTCTTATTAAACCGAGCTATAAGCAATAAGCCATCATCAAATGATTGGCACGATAGTTTACCTGATATCTCAATGCTTTAATTTTCATATCATTATAGATCTCATAATTCCACACAGCATTATTTGATGGAATTGAGCCCGGAATACTTGACCCATCCAAAGGCAAATTATATTTCTTCTTTAACAATAATACTACAAAGGTAATATACCTACTGTAAGGAATTAGTCTGGAGTGAAATTGACATACATTGACTTGACTATATAACTTTATATGATAAGACCTTACAAATAGACACCCTCGCACACACACATATGTGTATATATATATATATATAACATGGATATTCAATTTTTCAATTAAGAAAACAATTCTCAAACCCGGCGTTTTGCGATAAAAGACTTAAATGAGGTAAAATAAAATTATCCTTGTTTCATTTATTTCTAATCGCGTGACGTATGAAAAGCTTTTCTGGAACGAAATCAGGGGACGTATTTTAATCTAAATTTATGAGATTTAACACTGTATAACGAGCAAAGCATATTTGAATAATTTAAACTAAAAGAGTGAGAATATTTTACTAGGCAAATGGAATATTTTTCATGATATAAATCAATAAAAGAAAAAGTATGGATGTTGTTAATGGTTGTAATTGTAAATGTTGTTGCACGGTGTCACGCTAAATTTTGTTGAACTCATAGAACAGTGTAGTGTTTTAAGTTTTCAATGTCAAAACTAGGGGAGACATCAGAACAATAAAATAAAATAATGAAAGAGTAAAAAAAAAAAAAAAAAACATAACGCAATTAAGTACCAGGTTCTATCTTGATGCTGCTTTTGTAAAAAGGAATGCAGCTAACAACCCTTTTGAGAACATTTTACTGCTGGTGATAAAAAAAATCGATATTCTTTCACTATTATAAAAAATAAAGTGTCCAAAGGGCAACAGTCGCAAATTACTAGCTAAACATAGATTTTAATATAATGGTTACTGATTAAGTATGGAAACTCCTTTTAAGTATAGAACATTTCCAATAATTATTTAAATGATATTAACTATTCTTTATTCTGCATTAAAAGGAGAAAGAAATACCCTCTGAAATTAATTTACAATCATGTCTTATAAATATAATTTTTATTTAATAATATCGCTTTTGGAAAGCCCTTGTCTATGTTCCAAGGTTATGGGCATATTAGCAGCGTATTAAGGACTGCAACTACACTGCTAAAAAAATTAGGGAAACAAACGATTTTAACAAAAATATGTAATTATTTACATTGAATACTAACGTGAAATAAAGTTTCCATAACTCAAACGAAACAAAATATAGAAAAGTAAAATTTCATGTGCAACTCAGCGATAATAACGTCAAAAACTATAAAAAAGATAAAAAAAGCTGAAATCGTGATATCGCAAATGCTTCTTTTTGTACTGTCTTAGTAATGAAATTCAATTATTCGGCCTTTCTTTTTCTTTAAAAAAAAGAGCACTCGAAATTGTAACAATCACGTGATTTATTAGAATCCATAGCTTAATGTAAAGTAGGGTGATTTGAATAGCGGTAAACACCAAGAAGTGTAGCACTCGCTGTTAAAGTGGTAAGAGTATAATTTCAAGGAATAGTGGAATCGACCTCAAGAATCAGGTAAAGTTAGACATAGACGAAGCCAAGATCCTCCTCATATTAGCAAGCCATTAAGTTCAAAATACGCTTCATGATAGCCGTCTCTATGCACGTAGACCAATGGTGAGTATTTCTTTGACCTCAAAACGTCATACAGTCCGCAAAAGATGGACGCTGAACATCGAGATTAGGTGCAACGTGATGGGAGTCAAGTGCTGTTTATTAACTTGTCCAATTACCTCTGGAGTGTGACACTTGACATGTTTTGATATGGAGATAAAGAAGTATTCGAAATAACCCCATATTCATTTGGTAAAGATCGCATTATTGACTAAGTGATTTATTGGCTTGGTTTGGAATCTATATGGGTAGACATACGGACACATCATTCGGAAAGGCAATTTGATGACCGAAAGGTATGCAGACGAGGTACTGATACTTCATGTCGTACCTTACATTGTGGGCATTAGTGATTCCTTTCTTTTCATGACTGATAATGTTGTACTTCCTACAGCGAGACCTATCGAAAATATGCTTAAAGCTGAAACAATACAGCGTTATGGAGTGGCCAACATGTTTTCCTGACCTGAATCCGATTGAACATGTTGTAAGCATAACAGCAAGGCTAACGTTTACTGTCAAGGACTTGTATATTACATTTCTTCAGGATTGGAACAGTATTCCCTAAAATCTTATTAATATTCTCATCGCATCTATGAGCAACAGGAGTGGAGTAGTTTTAGCTGTTCGAGGAAACCACTAGCCATATTAAACATCTTGCAGCATTTCCAAACATTAGCTCTTTTTTATCATTTACTTCTCAAATTATTGCCTTGAAGCATCTTTCCATGTTCTTTCCACCGTTTAGAAGAATAAAGCTCCAATGCAATTTTTTTTGCATCTTTATCCTACTGCATCGCGTTTTGTTACACGCGCACTCTCCATTTTTCGTCTTAACGTGGCTATCTTTCCTAGTTTTCTTAACTTTTTAGCTTGTTCCCCTAATTTTTTTCTGTAGTACATATATGAAATCTCAAATGACTAATAAATGAGAATCAATCGAAATGGTCCATTACAGACATTTATCTATTATATTAAACAATACATATCAATCATAAATTAGTTATACGAGTATTGTTCGAGTGTGTCCAACACTTCGAGTTTTTGTTAAAAGTTTCAACTGGATTGAAAAATTTTGAATTTTTTTTTATTTTGATGATAAACTGTCAGTTTCAGTCAGTTTCTTACTAGTTATCGAATTTTTTTTTTATTTTATAGTTCTTTTTTCACTCTTTTGACACGTAGAACTGTTAGTTCCTTATATACGCATTTTTATTTTTATAAATACTATTTTCTACATTTTAGTCTTCTTTAGAAAAAAATACATTAAAGCAAATATTTTTTTACAATTTAGTATTATATTATCATCCAAATTGAGCTTGTGTACAAAATAACAAGGCTCTAGCTTATCGGGAAGTTGCTCAAAAAATGTTGAAAACGTTTTTATTAAACTGATACACAGAACAATGTTATCAAAAGTGTTAGAAATTTAATTTTATTTTTGTTTCAAAAAAATTAGTGTTATTCTGTAGCTGTCAGCCAACCAGTTTTAATATATATATATATATGTATATATATATATATATATATATATATATATATATATATATATATATTTATGGTAAAAAGTGAAATAAATAAAATATAATAAAACAAAAGAAGAAAAAAATGCATGATAGAAATAATTTTTAGGTTAAAAAATACATAGGTGGGTAATAAAAATACAATGAATTGAAAGAATATGAAGTAAATCAGATAAAAACTGAAAAAAAGAAGAAAAAAATGGATATAAAGTATATTAATGCTTTCACAGGATTCATATCAAGGCTGCATTTGCATCTCTATTGGATGATTTGAATGGAGATAAGTCTTTAGATATAATTCTTTTATTTTCAAAAAATAATCAACGTTCTAAGTTTAATATTGAGAATTATTAAAAAAAATACACTAGTGTACAAATGTAAAGCAGCAATGTACATTTTAAGCAGATAGCCATAAAATTTCAGAAAATGGTTATTGCAATCAGTTCAATGAACAAGCAATTCAGTAGAAAGTTGATGCGTATGCAAATATCAAAAACAAAACGTCATAGGCGACGTGAGGGTTCACAAAAAGCAGCGCCCGCAGCTCAAGGCAACAATAAAAGGGAAAACAAAGACGAGATAAAAAAAAAAAACATTCGCTGCAAGTGCAAAAGAGTTCTTTCCTGAAATGTGACAAGAAGAAATCACCTCGACGACTTCACACGTGGAAGAATGATCGGAAAGCTGGTGGAGGGGCGTAGTTTGACTAGTGTAGCTGAACAATTCGTAATCACCAAAAGTGTAGCTTAACGCTCTTGGAAAGCTTTCCAAACCATTGGTACAGCTGTTAGAAAGGTTGTTGGTGGCCGCCCTAAGAGAGCATTCGCAGTGGATGACTGATATATTGTCCTGCAGTCGAAAAGAGCCCGATACCAGTCAGCAAGTGCAATCGCTCTGCAACTGTGTACATCAACAGAACGACAAGTGTCGGAGTTTACAGTGGTCAGACTCCTTTAAAAAGGTGGTTTATTTTCCTGCCCTCCTGTACGCTGTATCCATTTGAAAGTTGGCCATCAGCGGCACCGTTTAGAGTGGTGTAGGGAGCACAAAAACTGGATATCTCATCGATGGAGTTGTGTCCTCTTTACAGATGAGAGTCGTTTTGGTGCCACAAGCGAGTCTCAAAGCCAGTTAATTTGGAGAGAGGTCGGGACATGGTTTCTTCCCAGTAACATCAAGGAAAGAGATCGTTACGGTGGTCCTCGAGATATCGTCAGGGGAGAGATTACGCTGAAGGGGTGGACAGAGCGTTCTATAACCGGAGAATGCTATTGTAAGGAGGTATCCTTACCCACGTGCTTCTGTTTCGTGATGCTATCGGACCATACTTCGCTTTTAAGGATGACAATGGATGGCCACACTGAACTGCTGATGCTCAGCAGCTACTAGAAAGTGAAGATATCACTCGAATAGACTGGCCAGCGTTCTACCCTGATTAAAATCTCATAGAACACGAGTGGGATGCTTTGGGGAGACGCCTGGTGGCGCGATTACATCCTCCGGGGAACACCCAACAACTGAAATAGATGCTGATTGAGGAATGGGCACTCTTACCCCAAGAACGTTTGGACAATCTGGTGATGAGTATGGAGACACGATGCGAAGAAACCATTGAAGTAAAGGGAGGGCTTATTCCATACAAAGGAACATCTGCTTGTTGTTCTTCCTCTTAGACATACAATCAAGTATAACTATACTATGAGTTCAATAAAGTTGTTTTTTGTTTAATCCCATACTATATGCATTGTGTTCATTTTAGCACAACTATATTTTTGTCATTGATTAAGTACAAATTCCTGTCTCTCATTTCTGAATTTCATGTCTCTCAGATGATTTTTCATGTAGTTATGGCAAAAAAGCATCTGTTGTTTAAGTTTTGCACATCAGTGTATAAGTTATAATGAAAATATAAAAATACAACACTAGAACCAAAAGAAAAATTACTTAAAATTATAGTTAGATATTTGTTAAAACTAAAGATTTAATTAAGAAAGAATTTATATTATAAAAAAGATTATTAAGATAAAAACATTGAACAATTACAAAGAAATTTGAAATCCTTTAAAAATAAAACAAATTTGAAATAAAGCTATTTAATACTACCAAAAATTTAAGATTTCAGGTTAGCTTAAACTAGTTTAAAAATCAAATTTTCGGATCAGTAATAGCTTCATAAAAAGAAAGAATGCACATAAATAAGCTACTAAAATAGAATAATCTACACAAAGAGAAAAAATTCATAACATAAAACATATGTTTATATGTCTAAAACTATCAAGAACCAAATGCACAATTGCAGAATGCATTAAAACATAATAAGAGTCAAAATATAATAAAAAAAAATTAATTTAAATAAATAAAAAATTATTTACACAAAAATTTAACCTACATCGAAAAAGCTTTGTCAGCTCTTTCCCCTCAGATACAACATCGAACATTTAGTTCAAAAAATTTTAGCGTACAGCCGTGCAAGCGCAGAAAAAAATATATTAGACAGAAAGAGAGAGAGTTAATGAGATTAACAAAGGAGAAATATAAATATATATTAACTTATAAAAGTTAAGGTACAACTAGCCAGTTTTAGAACATTCACGTTAAGAGAATGAAAATAAAGACAAAAAATATAGTTTACATGAATGATAATAAGTATATTGATTAAAAATTTATCAAAAACTATCTTCAGCACTAATTTTTTAAAGAATTTAACACTTTTATAACCAGCGGATAAAAACTAAGAATATCTACTTAATAATTTGTGTGGAAATTTTCTATACACTTTGATCTACAATTGTTTGTATTGTGAAATATCGGCTTAGCAACGATTGATTTGAGCCATTGAAACTCAATAAAAGTTCAGTTAAGTAATTAATTAGACAGTCAAACCCTTAAACGACACTCATTTTTATCTAGGAATTATCAAAAAGTTAAAATTCATATTACGATTGGGGAGAAGTAACTTTCTAGATTCCTCAACTAACGATCGGTTTAAAATTCTACAATCTTAATAATTTCAAAGATGTATCCGAGTCAGTAACAATTATGCTGGATCCAATTTGGATCTCATTTCCAAATGATCATTTAATCTCTCGGCACTAGATTCTAATGCGTAAATTGCTCTTTCGAGTGCATCTCTCTAGATTTAAAACTCTTCGCTGCAAACAAACACTTTCAAAGTCGCTATCTAATTTCCTCTTATTCGCTGCAGTTTCATATAGCAATGTAAGTTTACATTACTCGCCGTTTATTCGCAAGTGATATCTCTCAAATCAAAAACGTCATATAGAATTCCATAATGTTAGTTGAGGGAAATACGAGTGAGAACTCCATAGGATATAGCAGTTCATGTCTAGAAGATGTCATTAATATGAATCGTTAAGGTAGTCTACAATCGGATCAATCGAAATAAGGTTATCAGAATTGGATCCTGTAAGACGCCTCCATTTGTCTCGTAGTGGGGCTCAAAGGCTGTGAAATTAATTCGAATCCATACATTCAGTATCAAGAGAACGTGTTTTAAGTCGCCCATCCGTTACAAATTCTGCGCTAGATCGCTTTCTATCTCTTTTGGTCAAAAGAAGAAGGAACACTTCTGTGCTTCAACCCAGATCAGATCATTGTACCACAGTGTAGTAGCATATATTACACATCGTAGTAAATGCTACTAAGGAACTTAGACGTCTTTTCATTCGAGGATTCTACGCAAAATTGTATGTATCCCTCTTAATCGACGACTCGGAAGTACTCGTTTATGTGGGGTAAGAGAGAAAGTTTCCTGTAGCATGTAACAGATAGCAGTAGAATACATTACTCATTGCAAACGAATCCCAGCTTAGTTCGGAGATAGATTCGAGTCATATGCTGATTTGTAGAGAACAAGTTATGATATACTACCAATCTATTATAATTGAAACCGTCGTTGAAAAAGGGAGGAAATCATGATTTGGATAGAAATATCTCCAGGGGCTCATACTTATCTAAAAGTTCGCCCATCAAGAAACTCTGACTGCTGTGAAACATTAGGACGAAAACCTAGATAGTGCTAATAATGATGAGTTCATTCTAACGAATAATAATGTTCTATTATATGGAACTAGGCTTGTTCATAAATATCTTGAGGATCAAGGTTCTGTGCAAATGGAATAGTCAGCTCAACCTCAGGACATTAATCCAATAGAGCATTTTTCGGACTACTTCAGAGAACATAGGACTACATAAGTACATTTCTGGGGTGTTAAATAAGCTGAAACAAGGATTGCTTAATGTATGAATGTTGCTTAACATTCCAGTATCCGTCGACCTACCCGATTGTATGGATGGTTGATGCCTCTGTGGCATCACAAGTAGAATTTTTTTATTACTGCCTGTAGCTTTGATTATGATGTAACTAATAATTTGTTTCATGTAGCTAAGCACTTATAAAGTTTTCTATCTCACATAATTGCAGTAAGAATACTGTGTTAAAACAAGTTTTTTCCAGCCTTTGATTCGTTTTAGATATAAATTGTACTGTGGCAATGCTATGCTATCAGGAGGTTTCTTATAGTATAGTTAAAAATTTTAATTTTGACGTGTGTTGAAGATAATGAATAGTGGAAACAATTAAAAATCTAAAAGGTACTGTAAATGTTTTGAAATTTAGAGCTGTTATCCTGTATAGTTAAAGTTAATTACACTTATGGATTGATATTTATCAAGCATGTCATGTATATATATATATATATATATATATATATATATATATGTGTGTGTGTGTGTGTGTGTGATTAATTAAGTATAGTAGTACCTGCTATTAGTGAACACCACCTAACCAGACATTTTGTCCTTTAAGTACAGATGTCTCTTAATAAGAGGTAAATACATACACTATGCAAATGGACAGAGACTAACAGAATTATCCCTTAAATACAGA
>BMAW01124402.1:0-19635 GCA_019974015.1 Nephila pilipes
AAATTTTTCGAAATCTTCATGGAAAAAGATAATTGTTTTCAAAATTCCATCCGAATTCAGGTCTTTTCTCTAGTTTGTTATACTGATGAATGGAATTTTCCTCGAGGTCTTCCTTTTAAATCTGCATAGTGGAGAACATTTATTTTTTGAGGTGTTATTCGATTATTAGAAGATGTTGCGAGGTCTTCAGCACCTTTAAGAACTGAATTCATACGATTTTTAGAGTTGTTTAAGAAATACTCCTTTTTGCCATCGTTATGAATTTGCTGGAACGTTTCGTCTTGATTTATTTTCTATTCTACCAATTTCTTCATATTTTCTCATTTATGTGTTCAACAGCTGTAAATGGTATAATTAAATCTCTTTTTCGAATTTCTCAGTATAATTTTAAATTTTCATGAACTCAATCATACGATTTCTCATGTTCTAAAATACATCTTCAGTTTTAGGTGCCATTCTCAATTTTTTCAACAATAGTGCGGATAAAGTAACAGAATTAAAAAAAAAAATGAAATCAACAATTATTTAAAGCTACTATGTAAATATTTTTTTTTCAATCATAAACGCTATAAAAGTAGTACATACCTTTCTGAGGAAGTGTAAAAACTGATTTTTGCCAAAGATTTTAAAAAGTTATTTAGTTAGAAACTTATAATTTCACTACACCAAAATTGAAGGGTGTTTAACTAAATACGGGTATATTGTATTAAAACTATATTTTTTTTTCAAAATTTCTAATACTATTTATTTAAAAATCAAAAATATTAAAGGGTACAAATAATTTTTTTTACCAAAAGTACAGAAATTTGAATAAAAATATCGCCAACTTGTTTTTAGAAAAAATATTGTGTTAATTGTAAATTGCAAATCATTATTTTTATTTACCAAAAAAATCTGGGGATTAGTAAATGTTTCCATATTTTCGTCAAAATAAAAATTTTCTTAAATAGTGACTCTTATTAAAATATCTTTCACCAGAAATAATCTAAAAAAGTTGCATGTCATTAAATTATTTATGTTGGCATAACTTCTTTTTTTTTTTTTTTTACGAATTGTAAATAAACTTTCTTTCCGAAAATTATCTGTTCTTTTTATTAATTTGTCTTTTATATATATATATATATATATATATATAACACTCTATAACAAAAGAGAAAAAAACGACGTCGAAAGAAGGAGTTGACCGATTGCTATGAAATTTCATATGCAAACCGAACAATTTGGACCGAACATGCAAATGATTAAAATTTGGTGTACAGGACATCGGAACGGCGCACTCAGCAGGTGTATATAAGAAGTGACTCTCAATCTGACGCTCAAATTTTCTGTTGCATTGCGATTTAGGATACGTTTTAACGAATGATAAAATGTCTCGCCGCAGGATTTGAGCCCTTTACGAAAAACTGTCAGAATTCGACAGAGGTCGTATCATTAGATTGAAAGAAGTAGGTTGGGCAAATCGGAGAATCGCCCATCATATGGGTCGAAGCCATGCGACGATTAGAAGATGCTGCCAAGAATGGGTGGACAATGGCAGATTTCAGCGTCGTCATGGTAGTGGTCGGGCCATAGCAGATCGAGAGGACCGAGCGATTGTTAGATGAGCTGTCAGAGCGTCTGATTCATCGTTATCAACCATCAGACGTGCAACCCATACATGAGTGTCCACCCCATGACCATTCAAAGACGCCTGATAGAGCGAAACTGGCCACTCATTCCTGCACACTGTCGAGTCAGATTACAGTGATGTTTGGCTCGATCAGGTTGGAATGATGCTGACTGGGGACGTATAGTGTTCAGCGATGAGTCCCGCTTCCAACTGTGTCCTGACGCTCATCGAAGACGTGTCTCGAGACGCCCAGGGCAGCGTGCCGATCTTGCTTTCACTTTTCACACCACACAGTTCCTCAAAAAGGAGTCAGTGACTGGGGTACCATTTCTCTCGATAGCCGGGCTCCTTTGGTCGTCATCAGAGGCACACTTACAGCACAGCAATACGTCGACAACTTTATGAGACCAATTTTGTTACCTTTCCTTTTGCAGTACCCTGGCCTTATTTTCCAGCAAGATAATGACAGACCACATACGGCACAAGTTGCTATGAACTGTCTTACAGCTTGTCAAACACTTCCTTGTCCAGCTTGATCTCCTATAATCGAGCATGTCTGGGATATGATGGGAAGACGACTGCATCTAACAGGGAATTTTGATGACCTAACCTGATAATTGGAGCAAATGTGGCAAGAAATACTGCAGGGGATCATCAGGGAGCTGTATCACTCTATGCCACGTGGAGTGGAAGCTTGCATCTAGACTAGAGGTGGGTCAACATCTTATTGAGCTCATTACTTTTTAAGTAAGTAACTGAAATAAATCATTCAATTTTTCTGAGATTTTAATCATTTTTTATTCCGCATATAGAGTATGTATATATATATATATATATATATACATCCGTGCAAAAGGTAAGGATATGATGGTTTTTTTTCAATATAACCTAATGTAAAAGCCTAAATAATACCATGAGATCCCTAAGATGTAACAACACGAAAAATATAAGCAAAACGTACCGAAAAGAAAATCAAATTGAATTAAAATGGAACTTTGTTGAAAAAGTAGTATCGAGTACAATGCGACTGAAGATCGAAACTAGTATGTGACAGGTTCCCAGCCAGAAACATCCGACCTTTATTAAAGAGATATGATCTCTCCTGACTGCTACGCAGGTCTCACATTGTCTGGCCATGCTGAATATGAAGTTGCCAATGGGTTGTTGAGGCATTGCAATTTATTCGTCTTGCACCACCAATCGGAGCTCCAGAATCATTACTGGCGTTAAGTTATGTGCTGCCAAGCGTGTCCGTAGAAACATGTTTGATATGATTTAGTCTAATTCATACGTTCAATACCCTTACTTTCGAACAGATCTTCAACAGCTACTATGCGATGAATTGGCGCATTGTTGTCCATGAAAAGGAACTGCAGACCCATAGCGGACCGCAGTGACTGAACCTCTCTCGAAGATTTGAAAGTCAGTACACAACCATGATCGCTGACTCGTAGCCCACGTTGCTTTCGATAAGTCGTGGATTCGAGTCCTGATGTCACTAAAAACATGACATAAAGCGGGGCTTATGCACGTTAAATCTGGTCAAGATCTGAAGCCCTTCCATTGGCATGGTGTGGAAGTTTGGGAGGTTTCTGCTCATGTATTATTCTTGCACTTGACCGAGGTTCAAAATGACGGAAACCCGTCGGCAATATTCAATATTTAAAATGTCGGCAAATCGTTGATTTTTATCCATAGGTGGTAAAATAATCACAGAGTTCTATTTCTTAAGAATTCTAACCACTAATTTTATTGCAGTAAACCATTATTTAATTAATTCAGTAATAGTAGCTAAATTAATTTTAGATTAAACAGTTTTTGTAAGGAATTATGGAAACTACGGGCACAGAAACATCAATTATAAGCGTCTTTGAATGCTATTTAATTACTACCAGATGTTTCTTATAATGTCTCATAAAAAAGTACGTCAGAAAATACATAGAATATTTTGAAGCGGTCGCCAACCAGCCATTTTTATTTCGTGAACTCCTTAGAATTTTTATTTTCCTCTTCAAATATAGACTATTTTGTCTATTTGAATGAAATTAAGTACACCGGAAAGAGCAGAAATTAATGAAATTTCCTGTGGAATTACAATTTCTCTTCTGTTTATGAAGGACTTTAAAATATTTTTGAAAACCCAGAAACCCACAATTGGACCATTAAAATACAAGTAAAAATATTTTTAAAAATCGGTGAAAACGTAATTTTCCTCAGAAACCTTCATTATTTTATTTTGTTTTTGCGGATGTACTTGTTGGCATTCAATTAATTAAAATAGTCTATATTTGACTAAGAAAGAAGAAATTCTTTAACATTAACGATGCATTCCCGAAATCTCAAAATGGCTTGTAAGCTAGAGCTTTAAGCGTGATTGAGGAAAACAATTTGGGCTTTTAATATAAGTTCGAGTGCATTTATCGCTTCGGAAACGTAGCTTTCTAAGTGTTTTATCTAAACTTCTGATTATATTCTACGTAGTAGTTTTTTATTAACTATTTTAATTAATTAATAATGACAACCTTAAGTTTCATATGAACACGTATCTTACAAAAATCTAAAACAATGAATTATATAAATACATATCAGTGATAGTGGAACAACAAAACCTCTCATTTTTATGCTATTTATTTATTAATATTTGCTCATTATCATGAACTTTTTTTCCTGAAAAGTCGAGTACGTTTTTTTTTAAAATCTATCAAACTTTTAACAAGTTATTATTAAGGATCTGTTTCGGGATCTAAAGTGATAATGAAAATTTCGGATCCTATTTGAAATTCGTTAACATAACTAACGACTGAAATTTCTTCACAAAATTCCTTTTTTATTTTCAGTCATTTTTTCAAAAATTATAAGACTATAATCGGTTCCGTTAGCAGGCAGTTCAATAACATAGGAGACTGCTCCACACGTGGTTTTACTATGCTTCCCTCGATAAGCAATCGCTTGTGATATCACATCTAGACATTAAGGCATCTCAACTCTTATTTTTGAAAATGAAAGACGATTTTCTTATAGTGTATAAATAGTTTATTGAATTATATATTACCCATTTTAGTCAAATACCTTTTGTCATCTTTCTGACAGTAGCATAATTTCATGCTCATAAACTTCCGATATTTGCTAACAAAAGAACTGATCCAAGTAATTTTTGACGACTTCATTTAAAGTAAAGGGGGGTGCGATCTAAGAAAATTCTAAAGGCTGGAATGTGTAATAATCCAAAGATACCAGATCTGGAGTATATGGTGGGTGTAGTGGCATAACCTATCCAAGTTTTAAAGGCTTTGGGCGTGTTACAAATTTTTTATGTCTTGTTTCACCTTGCTAGAAAGCTATACCTTTTGTATTGATCTATTCTGACCTTTTCTGTTTGAGTGGACCGTTCAATCTGTCCAGTTGATGATAGTACGTTTCAAAATCGATCATGATATTTTCCAGTAGAAGCCTCCCCCCCCCAAAAAAAAAAAAAAAAAAAACCGAGATTTTCTCTGCACTAACCTCATGGACTTTATAATAATATAAATTGCGTAAAATTACAACTTATTCCCAATCAAAATTAAACGTGATTATGTAAATTAACTGAAGGGTGAAGTGAAGTCAATTAAAGGTAATGATATATAAAAGAAATTGAATTGTTAAATGAAGGAGGATGGAAGATTATGACATGCTGATAGATATTTATAATTTGAATTGAAGCACCTCAATCACTTTTGTGGATTGAAGCGAATTCTAATTAAAACGATAAGATACAAATTGGCTGTTTTTGTGAAGTGATTGAATCAGAAAAATTGATTTAGTAAGCTAAGATTTCATATTTAAATCAGAATCTAGAATTGATGTGTTGATTGGGATTTGAGAGAGCGACCTTTTCAGTGATTCATTGATAAATAGTTAGAGCATTTTATCATGCTCTTGCGTATCTTCAATTAGAGTTCAGTTGTTATTAAATATTTAATTGAAAGGAACAATAAAGGGCAGAAATAAAGAATGAAGAAAAGTCCTTACAAAACAGGAAAAAAGTAAAAATAAAAGGTGTAAGCAATCACTTCTTAATCTGTGATTAATATTGGCAGCTGCAAAGAAAATTCGCAAGTTTGCTTTTTCGACTGCATTACTTGTCCCTTGTGCTCTTCTTTTTGTTCTTTCTCAACCGTTACCGACTCCAGTGTCCAAATAAAAAGAAAAAGGATTGAGAAACACCTTCCCCCCCCACGTCTTATCCTTAAGATATACTGAAATACGGAAAGAATTGTTGCTTCGCTTTCTGGGCTTCCACATACACTAAACTAACTCATTATCTTAGATATTACATTTTCTTCATCACAAATGTGGTGCTAGGGAATACTTTGAAAAAGGTTTCTGGGATAGTTTTGAGATGATTACTAAAAAATCATCTATTTTTTTGTAATCTGATTCCAAATATAAATATTTAATGATATTTAAAGTAGGAGTTAATGTAATATTATTTTTCTAAATATTCTGAAAAATTACTTGTATGACTAATTCTTTATCACGTTTTTTCCTTCAATTAACTCTTTTGTACTTTAAATTAATTTGGATGAATTGAAATTCTCTCCCAGCAAGTGAAACGTGACTGGTGTAGATTACATTAGAATTATTGATATGTAAGGAATAGAATTGAGGAAAGGCATATATAAGCAGTGAAGCTTTGAATACGAGAGTTGGTAGCATTGTTAATTGATTGGTGGAAGAGATAGTGATCTGATATTATATATCAAGTGAGGTTTTTGTATCGGACCTGTATTGAGGAAGAAGCATAAGGAGTGATTTCAGAGAGGATCAACAGAAGGTCAAGCATTCGAGCTCGACTGGTTCGGTAAGACAAATATTAATTCCTCATATTAAACCTTGGATTAGAAATGTATAGAGATCACTACTTTAGATACAGTGGGTTGGGGATTGAATTTTGAATATTCATAGATCTGAATAAATTAATTTGGTTATCATCTCTGTGCGATTTTCAATTCGTTGGATTATTTACTCGCTGCTATTGCAAATAAGATTTAGAATAGGAAGAGATGGAAGTTATCATGGAAAGTTGCATAATAATCTTCAAATTAAGATTCCAAGATTTTTGAAAAAATATCAAATAAATGTTGACTAAAACATGTACACAAACTTAAAATTTAGCAATATCAGCGAGTAAATGCAGTTGATGGTTTTTATTCATCTGGCGGCGTTTCTTGACAACAAGAAATGTCTTGTCTTTTATTTTCGAAATAGTGGTTTTACATAAATTTGGAGTTAATAAGATGACTGTATGAACGACAGTTTTGCAGTGATGACAGGAAAAATGTTCTTTGCGGACATCACAGTCTTGACTTCTTGTACAGAAAGGTGAAAACAGAAAAAATGTTGCAAGGACTACAGGAAAAATGTTCCGTAAGAGTGGAATCATCTGGACTTTTTGCACAGAACATTGACAACAGGAAAGTGTTATAAGTAACATCAGGAAAAATTTTCTCAGAGGATAGCACCATCTGGACTTCTTGTACAGAATCGTGACAAAAGAAAAGTTCTCTCAAGGGGTAGAATCATTTGGACATCTTGTAAAAAACATTGACAAGTTGCGGCAAGGACAACAGAAAAAGTGCTTTAAAGGGGTGGAATCATTTGGACATTGTAAAGAGCATTGACAACAGGAAAGTTTTAGAACTGGTAGTAGGAAAAAAGTTCTCAGAGGACAGCACCATCTGGACTTTTTGTGTAGAACAATGGCGGTAGTAAAATTGTTGCAAGAACAACAGGAAAAATGTTCTCAGAGGGTAGCAGAAAAATCGTTATCAGATGGTGGTATTATTCGAGCTTCTTATACAGAATCATGAATTAGCATTGAATTAAAAAAAGAAGATTTAGTTTAGGAGCTTTGATTTCAACAAATTCAGGTCTATCAGAAAGTTCTTTTCTTTTTTAAAGTATAAAAGAAAATACATCATAACTTTAATAATGTTTATGGTGCAATAATATTTACGCCGTTACTAGGATTGGTCTATAAGCATTCCAGATGAATATTTCATGAATAAAATGTGAAACCTTTGCTTAATCGAGTTATCATATGCACATCTTTTCATGATAATAATTAAAAGTGAACTCTTCATGGAATGGAAGATAACTGTTGAAAAGTAGATTACTACAAAAATGTAATGAAAATTATATACTGTGAGCCCCAAACAACTTACCCCTTTCACCTCTAAGTTGAGCATGTAACAGTGTAAGAGCATGCTGAGTATAGGGTGGGACGTCGAAGAACTAAAACATTACAAGCGTTTGTGACGTAACGAAAAGCTCAATACTGAGAAAAATTGTCAGCAAATAGCTGATTTATTCGAAACGTCCAAGAAAAGAGGCCGGTGATGTTCAATGGATAACGCATCATACTACATCATAATAATACCAGACCTTTTACTGATTTTAGGAAATGTTTGACAATCGTAGAATTAAGCTGGAAAAGTTCATCCTATTCTCCAGATCTAGTAGTCTCCAATAATCGCCTATTTCCTTTCTTGCAATATTTTTTAAAGTCAAAAAATTCAAAATTGAAACAGATGTTAACCAAGAGGTGTCTGAGATATTCGTTTATAAATGTAAGGCATTTTTCAAAAATGATACTTACAAATTACCCTCACGCTGGCAAGAAGTCATAAGCAACGACAGAAACTAAATCGTATAGTAAATATTATAAAATGTATAAGAAATAATTATTTTCTTCCACTTCACAAAATTGTATTCCTACTAGGTTTCGGAGAAAATTACTATCAGACAAATGCTAACTATATCATGCTTAAGATATTTAGAATTTAGCTATGTAGTGAGTCAACGTAGTAGATGGTTTTTATTCATCTGATAGTTTTGGTGGTTTTCATTCATTTATTTGTATCGCTCTCACAATTTGACAGCTTCGAAAACATTCGGAAACGTGCTGTATTGATAAAAAGAACAATGAATACTTTAAAGGTTTTGGAGTTCCAAATGCACAGGTTTGTTACGTGTTTATCATGTTCTCATCCGTTCCAAATTAAAATATTGTAGTGTTTTATATAACTTCGTGTTATTAAAGCCAGCATTGACAGTTATAAAAACACATTTTAAGTGAGCTCGGTCTCCTTGGATGATTGCTAATATCCTTCTTCTTGATTCTAAGTGTGATGCAAATAAATAATAAATAAATGAATTGAAGATTAAAGACATAACTATGATTTATATAATTCTATTTTTTTTAAAAAAATCTTCAAGATGATTAAACAACAGTATTTTACGTCGTTTCAAAGACGACAAAAAAAAATTGCGATAAAATGCTAGGGAAATGTTCAGTAAAATTAGGATTCAACCTAGATACATAAAGACTTCCTTCCATCTTAACCAAAGGATTAATATCAGCAAAAGAATTTTTAAATTTATAGCTTTTTCAGATTCTCCTTGCCAAATGAGTATCGCAAAGTCTTAATAAAATACATATTGAAGCAACAATAAACTGTTGCGTTTTTTTATATTTAATATCCTCTCTCAGAAATGATCCAGAGAGACAAAAATAATACTTTTAAAAAAGACAGAGAAAGGCTTTCATATTGTATTCCTTTTATTGAAAACTTTAAACTTATTTTTAGAAACATTTCCTTAATGCTTGTCTCATTGTTTGTGATTTTATACATAAGCACATCAACTTGTTTTATATTCCTCATAAATCCAAAAGTTATACTATAAGTATGTTTGGACTCATACATCTTTTGAAAGAGCAATCAATTAGACTCGTTTACAAGAAGAGAACTTTAACAATAAGTTTTCAATCTTGACAGTATTTATTAATAAGTGTTATTCTTAAACTCTTACAATGGAGGAAACAGTTTATTTTTGATATAGGAATCTACATTAATCTGTCTGAAAACCAATATAATGGATTGTTAGGCTACATCTTAATAAATGGTGTTTCATAAATCGGAGTATTTATTTTTATTTTGATACTATTAATCGAATTTCGAGGTTATAAAATTTCAGTAGGTATGAATGTCACATTTTATTTTATGCCAAGGCAGCTGCAGAACTTAAAAGATTTTAGAGAGTGTTTTTTTTTAATCATTTTATACCTCATAAATGAATAATAAAATGTAAACTTTGCTACTCGAAAGTTTGTAATTCAAAAATCATATATATATATTTGTGTTCAAAATTAAAAGAATCTTCCAATTTGGTCAATTTTCTCTAGAGCTACTGGACAGATTTTAACAAAATTTGGTGTGTACAGAGGTACATAACATAAAAAAATTTGGTAACATAAAAAAATAACCATTAAACAGTTATAATACTCATGCATGATCATGCGTAATACTCATCGGCGTCACAAGGTATGAAACAGCAGTTACAGAATAGAACCAAAAAACGGGTTAATAGGGGGTTAATTAACTTAATGATATATAAGTCTTGCAACCAGGCTTTATGCTGGAATTAAGGGAGTTTATGAGTTCCTGCGGCAATTGGTCCCACTCATTCAGCAACGCTGTTTTCAGGTCTTGGATGGTCTTGGTCTGCTTTAGGGGGGGTGCGAATTGCAATTGACCTCCCCAGAGAGTCCCAGGCATGCTCTATAGGACTGATGTCTAGAGATCCGGCTGGACAATCCTTCCGTCGAATATCCTCCTTTTCCAGAAATTCATCGATCAGATGAGCTTTATATTACGTCGTGTTTTCATTCATTAAAAAGAAATCATGACCAACAGCACACTTGAAAAGACTAACATAAAGCTCCATGACCTCATCCCTATACTTCTCAACAGTTACCGTGCCTCTTTCAAATACATGGAGGTGTGTGCGGCCATCGAACATGATGACTGCCCAGACCATCAAGCCTCAATTACCGTAATAGTCGATTTCTCGGATATTGGAGGGCAGGTAGCTGGTCCCTGGTTCTCTCCATATGAAAATAAGGGGAGAATGACTGGTTAGGCTGAACCAGGACTCATCAGTGAAGTGAAGAGAACTGAAGCCATTGATCCATGCTCCAATCTGTATGATCTCTGCATCAATTTAAGTGGAATATACTGTTCGCCGAACTGAGCGCGACGTAAACAACAGTTCTGCCAGCAAACTGTTTTCTCTCATGAAGCCTTCTAGAAACAGTCACTCTTGAAACTCGGGTTATTGTGGTTGCATATAAATCATGAGAGACCTGAGAGGCTGTAGAATCTCTGTTACGCCTCGCTGTAATGGACAAATGGTGATCTTCTCTGACCCTCATGGCTCTTGACCTTCCCCAGGCTTTATCTCGACGGATCCGATATCCTAAAACTGTTTCCATAAGTTGGACACGACATAAAATTAAATTAAATTAAATCGAATTCTCTGCAAATCTCGATTTGAGACAGGCCTGCTTCTAGCCTACCCACAATTCGCCACCGTATTCCATCATCTAAACGTTGGTCTTTACTCACTTTTACTGTTTGAATTTTAATTTAAGCGACTGTTGCAAAAAAACGCACCAAGAAATTCGGAGAAATACGCTGTCGAACGAAATGGGGATTTTAGCGCGTGCGCTTATAAATATTGTTTTTCGAATAGTTCCGCCCTCATTCACGTATACGCTAGCGTATTCAACCAAGATTTGCTTCTTTGTTTCAAAGCAGTATTTTTACATTTCGTTCAATTCTTTTCATGAAATTCTACAAAATATGCAAATTCTCTTAATTTTGAACTCCAATATATATATATATATATTGGTGTTTCAATTAAATAAGTTTAAACATATTTATATAATTCCCAAAATGATGAATAAATCGAATATCTATTTCGAATAAAGAAGAATTTGTGCAGCGCAAGTATACTCATAATAATCATAGTGCGATGTTAAAACATTGAAGAATTCATTAATATGATTAGAGAGAGAGAAGGTGCCAAAAATATGTGGGACATTGTTGAGTTTTAATTATAACTAAGAATTAATCGTTATATCTGGACAATGTTTATTCTACATATTAAATGATCCTTTTGTATATAATGTTGTGAATTACATCTATCTATGTTACTGGGTTTGGTTGATTAATCTACTAAGTTTTACAATAATGGAAAGTCGGGAAATTTATAATTCTAGATGGTGACTATATATATATATATATATATATATATATATATATATATATATATATATATATATATATATACAGATGGAGGTCTTAAGAATAATAATAAGTTTTTTATCTTGATCATTTCGTAGTAATTAAACTTTACGATACCCACCAGTACAGCTATGCTCGAATTTCCTTTGATTACTTAAAAGGTAAATTGGTTTGTTTGAAATTAACATAACTCTACGATGGATATTGGTGACATAACTCTTATTTTTCAGCCATGGTCAAGTATAATAAGGATTAATTTCAAATGACGTTACGTACGGGCTATGGACCCTTAAACCTATTGAAAGGCAACGTTTCTCTTATTATTTCTCAGGACGGTATTTGACTCATATAACGTTGGTGTACCATGCTTTTGAATTAAATTTAATGTAAAAAAAACAAAGATAGATGTTTAATTTAAAATTATAACTATTTAACCATTCTAACTATACAGTTATGTACAAATTTGAACTTCATGCATATTTTGGAAAAAAAGTTTGAGCACAAGGTGAACTTTCCTTTCGGTGTTTGCCAAGGAATTCTCTGATATCGACTCTGGTATGCAAAAAATATGCAAAACTATTTGGAATTTCAAGTGTTTAAAGAGGCTTAAGATTTCTCTAACTTGGGGTGCTGACATAGTGTCGAGTGACGAATGCTGCTTGTTACGTTTTACCTCATCGTAATTCTGTGCTTGGCGTGCTCCAAACAACTCTTGTTCCTTATCGCCAATGTTAAGAGTTTCAGTTAAGTATTTATTTTTGTAATTGAATCTTTGGAATAAGTGTAGGCTCATTCTTGTCTCTGGTTATGATATTAATGCAATTAATCTACCATATCGTACTGAATTTATTATTTATTGCACATAGGTGAAAAAGTAGTTGTTAAATTGTGAAAATTAACTTTTATTGTTGTGTTAGCCAATTACACAGTCCACTTGTTTACTAATCATTACATCTTAACTATCCAACAAGAGCACACTTATCTTTTTATGAATTCTGTAACTTCAAAATGGAATATTTATGAGAAATGGTCACTCATAGTTTATGTGACTATTTAAGCACTAAGAAACAACGAAGCCATCTTATAAGAGAGGAGGACGAAAGAGAATCGTTGTAATAATAATGAAACTCATCAATTTAATCACGGAAATATCTCTACTCATCATAGCTTTTTTATACCAATGCTTGTATATTAAATAATTGCATCCTTATCTACGAAATAATGCATCAAGTGTACTTCCGCCAAGAAATGAACAATGTAATTGGATCAGTAATATGATCAAGTAAAAGAGAAATATATATGATAGAATGCTTTTTATGTTTATTTAAGCATGTAACGCTGACGATAGTTCTGTATAAGGAATCAATTTCACATTTTACATCAGCGTCTTATTTAAAAATTATTTTAAAGGTATTAACTGAATACGCTTCAAATTTCAATAACCAATAAAAGAATCTACATTTTTGAAGTATTTTGCAGTTCTTAATTAGGATATTTAAAACTCATCAAATAGAAGAAAAAATATATTTAAAATTTAATTTTTTCATTTGGTGACTATATGTGCTCTTGTTTTCACTTATTTTTCCCGTATTTTTCAACTGAAGTTTTTTTTACGCAATTGTTTAAATTGGCGTTAAGATTCGTTGAAATGTAGATACAGAATGTTTAATTAAACGATCAAATATCGTAAATTATATACTCTATTACAGAGCTCCATAAAAATATTTTTAAGATTACATTTTTCTCCAAATTCATTTGATCATTTTAGCAATGAATCTTAAGGAATGTTTCATTTGGTCAAGAAGTATAGGATACTTTATTAAAAGTAATTGTTTGAATTCCCCCAAATTATCGAAAATATCAAATTTAAAAAGCTTTAACTATCCGAGTTTCAAAAGGGTTCATTTCTATTTTTAAGATTAACCACGACTCTTTAAAACAAACTATAAAAAATATATTTTCTTATAGAGAAAAAGAAATAACGCATTTATTTTAAATGCTACTTTCATTCATAAAACAGAAGATTAGTGGATGGATTGAAGTAAGTAAATGTAATGTTTAAGGAAGTAGCCTATGTAATTATGAAAATACTTGAAGAGCTTAAAAATGTTTTTAAAACTTTTCATAAGCATGAAAACGAACCATCAAATCATTCAAATTGACCTTTAAATATTTTTACAAATCTGAAGAAAATGTAATTAATTTTTTAATTTTTCGTTAATTTTTGTCCCCTCGGATATTGCATTTATATAGATAAAACAGTCTAGGTTTGAGGAGGAATGCAGAAAAACTCCATAAGATTATCATCATGTTCACGAAACCAAAATGGCTTGTAGACAAGAGTGTTCAGAGATTCATTAAAACAATAAAAAAATAAATAAATGTTTGAAGTATGAAATTCTACATTTGTCTCGACTGGAGAAATTAACTCTTCATTGAAATCCCTTATCAAGAAAAAAATCTTTATTAATGTTAAGATTTGATCCATAAAAATGGTTGAATATGCAGCTAACATCACTGATTGTGAGATCTTGAAAATATTTTCTTACCAAAAAAATTCATATTAGAATATTTCACATTTCAAGAAATGGTGATTCATATTCAAAACAAGCATTCACATCCAAAAAATGATGAATAGAAAATTCCATCGAGAGAGATATTGAAAGTTGTTATATCGCTAAATTTGTTAAAAACTGTACCTCTCTAATTCGTAATTCACTTAACCCATGGTTTAGTAACCATAGACCCCGACTATTTAGAGATAACGGGATCCGAATATATGTTAATTGTACCATTCTTCAGTCCGTCCTAAGAATTCGTAATTCTCAAAAAACTTAAGTTTACACTTACATAATTGTGGATAAGAAAAAGTAAAGATACGTAGAAAGAGATATTCCTTTTTGATTAAACGCGCCAAAAATAAGAAAATAAAACAGAATTTTGCTTTGCTATATAATTTCCTTAGAACATATGCTAATATGTTTTTTCTCTCTCTGTTAAGCTCGCAAAAAAGGAAAAATTATTCAAAATGAATATTAATTATCGTAACGTAAGCGTACTTAAGAGCCCCAGGCTCCAATTAAGCAATTACTATTAGTAAAAGAAAATACATTCAAATTCCTAATACATTTTTATTTTCAGAAGGAAAATATTGTAAAGTACAAAAACGTCACCAATCTTAACAATCAATGCTAAAGAATAAAAATAGGCGCTTCTGCCATAAAAATCAAACTTTGAAATAAATATTTAAAAAGAGGAAACGATAAATTATTAGAGGAGATAATCACGTTCTGTTTTGATATTAAAATAAAAGCAGACAATAAAATATTAAATTAACTATATATGAGCAATGTAAATACATCTTAAAAGCAAATTAAAATGAATTACTATAATCATAATGTATTATAATATCAATATTTTGAGCCTAATACCATGTATCCTTTATTTCATGACCACGCATTTTTGTTGACGCCATTTTCTCGAAACAACAGAATGTTGGCACTTGTAAAAAAGGCAGGAGGGGACTCGTCAAAGTAAATAATAAAATATAGCTTTAATTTTTTATTCAATTACATTTTTACGCTTGAAAAATAGATGTGAACAATGATAGTGAAAGCATTCAGAAAGAACGTTTCAAGTAGAAAACAATTTAAATAATATCGTGAAGAGCAAAATCATAAAGAATCTGCATTATTCAGGTAGAGAAAAGCTAAATAATCGGCAATTAATATACGTCTCCTCAACATACAAAAGTTGTATACTTTCACAGTAACTTTGGAAGAAAATAACTGGTATCGGATAGTGAGAAACAATAGTTATGTGAAAAGGAGAGAGATAAAGAAACTATCCCAATAGTTTTAATTTTTATTAAGGGAGAATTTTGTATTTTGAGTCTCAAAAATACAATAATTTCCTGATATACACCCAAGGATATTTTCTATTTCTTCTAGAATAATGATAATGCTACATCACACACACACTGCTCAAGAGTAACATCAAACCTGAATGAATGAAGATTGCATGACTGGTGAAAATATAAAACCATAAAATATAAAACGGCTAAGAATCTGACCATCGTTCCTCGGAAATGGCGTAGCGATTGGGGGAGAGGATATAGGTGTTATAAATCCCCCCCCCTTCTTCATATAAGGGTCGCTGTATATTGAGATTTTAATAAAAAAAAATTTGCTGATTTTTTTTTTTTTTTTTTTTTTTTATTTTTATTATTTTTTAAAAATTATTTTCGAAATCTTATATTTCATTTATATATTTTTTTACCTAGAAAATAACCCTTAGGAGTTTTCCTTATTTATGTAAGTACGGGAATCAAGATTCCGAGGTACCGTAGTGATATTTTTTCGTTTCCAATGGGGTTTACTTTTTCTGGTAAATACGTGTGACGAAACCTTGCGATCCTTTTGTATTTCCGACTCTTCTTCTTGTCGACGAATGATCTTTTCTCGCTTTTTCTAATGTCTTGATCACAAATATACATTATTTGGTGCAGCATAGCCAAATTAGTTTTTTTGCGCCAGGAACACGACTCTCCTTTCAGTTAACCGATTTTTTCTTTCACCAATTTTTCCAAACGTCTAGATCACAGTTACATCTTATTATGGCATAGCACAGCCATACCTGGTTCTTGCGCCGTTTAACTTCGCCATCATTCAACATGTTGAAAATAAACAATATAACTTGAAGTTAATTTTGCGATAGGAGTGCGAGAAATTCCCCTATAAAAAGTTCTCTCCACGCCACTGATCCACGGTGATACTTTTTCTCCTGTTCGATATTATAGCAATACAAACGTGCGAAAGTTGTTTCTATCTTCAGAACGAGATTTATCTTAGGTGACTGAGACGTCTTCGACAAGGAAAAAGGCCACGGTGGCCTAGTGGTCATGGTCGCGGCCTCGTGGCCGGCGGTTTTCGTCAAGTCCTGGATTCGAGTCTTGATGTCACTAAAGTCCCACCGTGTAGCCGGGGATGATACTCGTTAAATCTGTCGAAGACCAAAGTCCTCCATTGGTGAGGTGTGGAAGTTAGGAGAGGGGGTGCTAGCTCAGGTATCATCCTAGCCACGTGACCGGTGTTCAAAATTACGAGGTATGTTGCCAATAGCCCTCATGTTGCTTCTATCTAGTATAACGTTTTTAAGCAAATCCTAATCCAATCGACAAGGCAAATTCAACTTATAGTATATCGAATTTGATAATTCTCATTTTTTAAAATTAAAAGCTGCTGCAGTCATTTATAATTTAAAAATGAGATGTCTGTATACTTTTGTAAATTTTTAAGTACAGAAAATCACACTTATATACATAAATAACTATGTCCGAGAGTTTGATTGTGATTCTTTATTAGCATTTGAATGAGAAGAAACACTAGGGCTATTTACGTCGATCACGTAGTTTTGAACCTTTGTCAAGTTATTATTAGACACTTGCGTGTGTGTGTGATCTGTCATCTCCCTCTCCAAACTTCCTAACTACGCCAACGGGAAAACTTTGTACCTTGACCAGATTTACCGTGCTTCAGCTCCGCTAAACGGCGGGTCTTCAGATGTATCAGAGCTCGAATCCATGATTCGATGAAAATCTAAGCCAACTAGTCTACAACGACCATACTATATATGAGATATTGATAATAATAGCTGCATGAATAATTGTTAGTTGTATACTTAATTTTGTATAAATTCCATAGCATTTTAAACATTAAAAATTTGAAAAATATTTATAAACGATGTTTTAAAAGTTTTAATTTTATGGGTCAAATATCATATACTTTTTTTTCAAATTTGTAAGTGTTTAATTGAAAAAAAAAATTATAACCCATCGTATAAGAAACAGCCTTATTTCATATAAGCTGGTAAATATCAGGTCTATGAAAAAGTAGATGTGGAGGAAAGTGTTAGAAAAATTATAAAATCTATATAATAAAACAGTGTTGAATGTTTTGAACCAAATTTGGGAGTCACAAAGATACTTAGTATCCTCAAGCGTTTAGCAGGATGTAGGTGGGGGGAGTGCTCAGTCTACCCTTAACGCTACATTTAATACCTATATATTGCCTTTATTGACGTGTTGATGTAAAACCCATCATCACAGCACCACAATATGTGGTCAACAAACTGGAAGTGTTGCATAGCCAATTTTTCGCTTCATTACAGATGCTGTAAGTTCCACACTGATCGATGCGATGTTATTGCTGAAAGAAAATAAACCTTTCCGAGATACTATGAAAAAGAAGGCTTTGATTCTTTATGAAAACTGTTGAGAATACAGGATCCCTTTTGAAGAGACTATGTAGTCAAGCCTAGACAATTAAAAACCCAAGAGTGATTTATTCAGAAAGTCCTGGTTATTAGAACGATCTTGCAATCCTAGGTGATTTACAAACATTCCTGAAACCCTTCGGAATCGATTAAAGTTGAGGTAAATCTTGATCTAGTGGAAACCACCCATAAAAAAGAGATGTTGCACCAATTATCCTAAACATTCTTACTCTAGAGACTATTGAGGCCAGATATCCAACTTCTGATTGGCTACATATTTACAATGATGGTTCTCAGTTAGACCATCATTTTAATATAGGGGCTGGGGTTTTTCGGATCTTTCTTTTCTTTTTATGCCCCAGAAAGCTATATTGGTACCGCCTTTGATGCTGAAGTAGTAGCCATTTGTATAGTTCTAAAACAATTACTAGCTGTCCATCACAAATTTGAAAATGCAGTCATCCTTTTAAATTCTCAAGCAGCCAGCCATCCAATCAATTAGCTATGTTGAACTTCCATTGACACCAAAAATTTTACAATGCTAACTTTCAACCGAATTATTTAATGACAACTTTCAACTGAATGGGAAAACAAATCGTTCTTCAATGGAAGCCTAGCCGGTGTGGTCTTTGGAGTAATGAACAATCAGACTTCCTCGCAAAATGTGTGCAACTTCTAACAGCACCCAAATACAGCCACTTTTTTTCGGAAGATTAATCTGCACGTAAAGTACTTATTTACATCTAATTTCTTGCAGGATCTTCAGACTCGTACATCCAAAAGAGCTAGAGGAGGGTTAGCAATTCTTCCGTACCTGATAAACCAAGACACGATGCAGTTGCGGCCTTACGTCTGTCTACGGGAAATGATTGCCTCGCCGCCCATCTGCAACGCATAAGAATCTCAAACGATCCTATTTGTCCACTATGTGATTCTGGAGAAGTAATGGAAAGGGATCACCTGCTCCCATGTGGGTCTCTTTGCAAACTTTTCGAGGGGTCGAAATATTAGGTAGCAAGAGCTCTCCTTGGGCAATGACTTTGGTCCTATGTTGTTTGTTCTTTTGTTCTATGTAATTTTTTTGCTTAGCCATCGGAAATAAAATATTTTGAGAAAAATGTAAATATATATATTTCATTCAATGGCTTGGAATATGTGTTTACAATTTTAATATTGAATCTTTAGACAATTTATTTATCAAATTCTCATAAATAATGCATCATCTGAATTAGCAAAAATATCCTAATTTTTTAACAACAAAATAAAATAATTAGCATATCAGTTACCTTAAGTGTTATTACAAGGAGTAGAAGATTGCAGAAAGTATAGAAGCTAGTATACTTCTTAAGAACGTAAGGAACATTCTGATAGCTATACGGATTTATAGCTCCTGAGAAATGAAAGTAGTGACTATATATATGAAAATGCGAGATGAATGTTCGAATGTAAAACACTGAACTATGACAAAAGTACCAATAAAGCCCTCTTATCAGAAACTTCGCTTACAGCTTTTAAAGAATACAATCAAAGTTAAGCAACAAAAGTAAGCAAATATAAAGATAAATAAAAAAAATGCATGCTTTCCTTTTTTTGAGTAAAATGATACTTTTTGACAATTTTAGT
>BMAW01124402.1:19865-53869 GCA_019974015.1 Nephila pilipes
CAAGTTGGTAGCTCGACCAACAAACATTGAAGAAGGCCGAGGAAAGTGGATATGCCACAGACGTTACAGTACCCTTTCTGTTGATAAGTTGATACACCACAGGTGTTCGTAATGGAATCAGTTGACTTTAATTGTTTTACAGTATTTTAAAATCTTAATAAAATCTCTTCAACTCTTGCCATATAATTAAAAGTATATTAGGATTATAAAGCACCGTACATTTTTCCGGATAGTCGTAACCGAAATCTCTTTTCTCACTTTAACAGAAATAGTCTACCATTACAGCTAACACGATGGTTGAACGTGGCACAAGAAGCGAAGAAGAACATGAGTTTGTCTCAAAGCAGTAAATAGAGTTAGTTGATCTTCCAAGTAATCGAAAGGATTAATGCTTCAGAATAGGATCAGCGTATTAAGTCAGTAGTATTTCGAACTCTATTTTCTCATACTAACAAGAAGTCTCGTGCTTTTTTCTTTAATACCACAGATCTACATATACTACATTACTTACAGATTTACATGCACTCAGTAAAGCATATTTATACATACATATATATATATATATATATATATATATATATATATATATATATATATATATATATATGAAACCATATATATATGATATATATATATATATATAAACAATATAATAATATATATATATATATATATGTAATAATATTGATGATTGATGATGACATGTATATATATATATATATATATATATATATATATACAAAAAATAGTATACAATAAACACAACTAGTACAAATCACAACATACAACAATCTAAGAATATATCCAACTCTAAATCAATAATATTAATAGAAAAGAACTAAATGTTCAAGGAAATCATTAAAAATCAAATTTTTAAAAAATATATAAATTCGCTTCATGCATTAAGGAATCTTAAATTTAAAACCCGAAAATCAAAACAAACTATTAAAGAATCAAACAATTTAAAATAATGCAAAGTGATAGAAAAGGAAAATTTAGAATAATAGAAATAATGTCATTAAAATTATTTTGACACTGATTACTAGAGCATTTTATATTAGCCGTGGTTACTAGATAGTTTCAATCATGCTAATTAAAGAACTTTCGAGCAGTTTATTAATTATAAGTCTTTGTCCATGACATAACGAAGCAACTTGCCGACCACGTGTCTTACGCAGGAAGTGTCATTAGTGAAACGAGAGCCATTAGTGGGAACCGTGAGCTATAATATTTTAGATAAAGGTGATTTTCATTTAAAAAATTACTCATTCAGCAGTTAAGAGTATTAGGGAAACAAAGTTAAACCAAATATGTCAGATGAGTCGTTAAAATTTTTAAAGACTGTTGTTAAGAATTATTAATTTAAAAAAGAAAAGATAAATTTAATTTACCTTACACGATTCTAACCCATACACTCACACATTTGGTTAATTTCTATACATACATACACACACACAATCTCACACACGTGTGTATGTGCGCAGGTATAAAAATTACGTTAAATTGAAAGTAAAATTAAAAATTTAAATATTTCTATTATTAGATATTAATAAACATATTGCAATTACATATCAGAATCCAGTAAGAGAGAAACAAAATTTAACATAAATAGATTTAATCGCAAATAAAAAGGACAAAAAATCGTAAAATGAAATAAAGTTGTTCAATAGTTATAAGTGTGATATTAAACAAAAATATACAACAATATGTGTGAGAAATATATATAATCTAATAATAAACTACTAAGCTACAGCAAATATATAATTTAAACTATATTTAATATGTAGTAACAAAACCAGTGGTTTTAAAGAATTTAATTCCTACTAATGTCATAATAGGTGAATCACTACCACAAACTACTAATCAAAAGTCAAAAATAAATAATAATAATTATAATAAATAAGACGATAAAATCAAAAAGGGAGATAAAGTAATTCAAATCGTTGTCCATGCTTTTGACTGAGAAAACGTATTTATACTAGTAATGCGGATGCAAACAATCACACTCAGTAATTACTTTATAAAAAAAATGTAAAATAACAAAGGATTCAAAATTAATTTTAGCCAAAATAAAATAAACCGACATCTTTCACATTTCTTGGGGCTCCTTATTTAAGACACATTTTTAAAGAAAATTTATTTTTAAAAAAATTGCTGAGAAACGACAAATAACGAACAGCAATCAAATTGCCTCAAGCACTCAATGAAGCAATAAAGAAATAAAAACGCATTTTTCCAAATCAAAATTGCGATCCAAATCCGAATTGTGAACAATTGGGTTAGACCGTTTTTTTTTTTCATTCAATTTATAATAATTCGGTAATTCTTAAAAAATATTCAGCAGAATTATTTTTACAAAATTGCTCTTCAGTTTTCACGCGAACTTAATACAATTTATCAGAAATACATTCAAGAAATGGAATTTCTTTCATAAGTTTTCTCTAGGCATTTCGTTATCGTGTTATAAATGTACCATAAAAAATACAGAAATATTATTTATTGTGCTATTCAGTTTTTTCTGGAACCGAAATCCTGATTTCAGTTGGTCAGCAAATTTTCTTTAATATTGAAAAAGTAGTTTTATTAAGAGTGCTTTCAATTTATGTCAAACATTTTTTGATTAGTTCTCCTTCTTAACTATTTGTTCTCTTTAGTGCATCTTGTTATTGAAGTAATTTCTTTCATTATGAATAATATTTTGTTTTTATAGGAACAGATATTGAGTTATTTTAATTCTTGGTATGTAATATTTTTGGAGACATAATTCATTTTGGTGGGCAATTTCACTTGAATTTACAAAACAACAAAAGTGACATTTTGAAATTTGAAATTTCATCTATTTTTTACATGAATAAATGTTGGATGAAATCCATTCTTCACAAAAATATTCCAACAACAAATTGTACTTTTTTTTTTTCAAAACTTATAAGTGTTACCTGAATTTATAAGACAACAAAATTGTTTTTACAAAAAGATTTACAGTGACCGCTGTAGGAGGTCGTTCAGGATCGCGAGCCCATGGTCATCGTTATAGTGTAGTCGTAGGCTCGAGATCTGATACAACCTCTTGTGTAGAGGAACTGATGCATATTTAATTTCCCAGGTTTCAAGCACTTATGTTGAGATCGAATGGTAGTTTGGAGAGTAGGGGGCCATCTCAGATGTCGTCTTCGTCATTAAATCTTGGTTCAAAATAGCGAGGTTTGTCGCCAATAGCCTTCATGTTGTTTCTAAAGGTGGTGTTAATAAACAGTCAATAATTCAGTCGTCTTATCATCTGTTAAAATATACTATCGAATTTCATTCCAAAAGAACACTAACTAATTCCACAAACAGACTACAAACCCTCTCCCCCTTTAAATGTGCGAATCCAAATTAAATTAAAAACTTTTTCCAAATGATTTTATTTCACGATATAAAGATATAGAAACAATAATTTGTTTGTAAAATATAATAATTTTTAAAGTGTGTTTCTCTTTATACTTATATATAAAAGTTTCTCTTAATAAGCAGTTTTTATTTTTAAGAATATGTCTTTTATATCCTTGATAAAAGTGCTAAAGCATTTCCCCCTTCCTTTTCATATACTGTATGTCATCTACGTCTGCAAATGATTGATCCTAATTATAATAAAGAATAAATGGAAGCTCAATATTAGTCTTATTTCGATAAAATTTTCAAAGCAATTTTAAGACTGCATATACGCTGTTTCAAGAATGAAGCACAACATATTCGCCTGTGTGGGCGATTTATTAATGTTTTCATCACGTAAACTAAAATGCAGTTGCTCGGTGTTTTTTCATGGCTTTAAAGAAATTGTACATAACATTTATTCCTTATTTTATTCTGAAATAGCGCATATCTATTCATCTCACTTTAGTGCCACGTAACGCAAACGTAAAACCCTATATAAATTTATAAATTTCGAAAGTCACCGAAGCGTTTACGGGGAACTTAAGCAATTTATACAATTCCCATATATCTTGAGTGTTTTTATCATTGCTTACAAAACCAGAAAGGGCACTTTCCATATTTCCTTGAGGAAAATAGCGAGTTACTTCCGTTCTTTTAAAGAGTGAAAGACTAAGATGAGTTGCTTCCATCAATCATCCATGTAATTGATGAGTAGTAGTTGTCATTACTTATCGAAGTATGTAACTATCTAGACGCATTGACAACCTTTTGGTTATAAATATAATGAAAAACTTTGCGTCCCACTTTTCTAAGAATAAATAAGCAGAGGTATGGTAACATTTTAATTATTACTAAAAAATAACCGAATTATCTGGATAAAATTAATTCTGAATATTAAATTATCCTTATGCGCGTAATGTGGTAAATTGCAGCTATTAATGCTGATGTGTTTGGTTTCAGGATGCAGTAGATTGAGGTAAACTGCTCTATAAAAACGTGTTAATTATTATCCCGGGGTATCGTCACATTTTAATTATTATAATAAATATTCTACAATGAAATTTATTATTCTTATGACTTCTCTGCACAATTACAATTAAGATTTGTATATTTCTCCCGAAGTTTATTGACCTTTCAAAGGCAGTCACAGAAGAACTTAGGAGAATTTGAATTGTATCTTCTCCAAACTGTAGACAACTTCAATCTAGTTTCCTCAATCTAGTTTCCTAATCAAAGTTTTCTGAAACCATACAAATCAATAAGAATAGTCGTAATTTCTAAAATTACGTACATAAGGATCAATTAATATGCAGAAGAAATTTTATAAATATATAACTATATATAATGATTATTTCTTCGTAATAATCAAAACATTATGATACCACACATATTTGGCATCTTCTAAACATGTTAACAAATAATTCTTTAAGGTTTAAACATCATACTATGGTTATTATGAGTATACTTGCGTTTGTATAATTTCTTCCTTATTCAAAATAGAAATCTCTGTAAAGAGATTCGATTTATTCATCATTTTAGGAATTATAGAAAAGTTAAAATTTATTTTACTGAAAAGGAAAGATTTCTCCGTTTGATTGCTGAAAAAAAGACTTTTGAGTATAAAAAGAGTACGTTTTTTTTAAATAAATTTCTTACTGATTTGAGGAGTAAAATTTAATTTTTAAAATTAAATTTTTAATTTCTACTGATTTGAGGAGTGCATTGAAAAAGCACACTTTAAAATCTTTTAACTTCTGCAGCTGTTTTGGCATTATTATATTTGCTCTGCAGATAATGTTTACACACACTTGAGTAATCAATATGAAATAAAATGAAACTTCATTTCGACTGAAATTTTTCAACTTCGAAATTCGATTAATAATAAGATAATAAAAATGCTCCTATTGAAGGAACACCATTTATTAAGATGTAACCTAACAATATATTACATCGGTTTTCTTAAAATAGATTAATGTAGAAACCTAAGAAAACCTTTGATCTTGGAAAAGTATAAAAATAAAATATAATCATAAATGCTGTCGAGATTGAAAATTTATTGTTAAAGTTCTTTTCTTGTAAATTTGTCTAATTGTTGCGCATTTATTACGCATTATTGGTTGTTTGTGCTTAATTCTGGAAAAAAATGCTGGTGGTGCTTTTTTTTATTTCATTTAAAGGAACAGGAAAATAAGAAGAAAAAAAATTAGTTTTCAGAAAATTATGAACTTTTTCCTGTGGATTTCTCGTTAATAATTTACGCATTGATCGTATGACGTCAAAATATTGATGGTTATTTATAATGTAAGCTTATAAAGTTTAAAAAGGGAAAGAAAAAGCAAACCAACTTTTTCACTTTGAAAAAAGTTTTTGTTTGCACAGGATATATTTCACAGCAGAGTCACTCTATCGGAATGGTGGTTGAGTTGGAAATAAAGAATGCCCTTTGGCAAAAGGTCTCTTCTACGGAAAACCAACTTATATGTATTCTCAGCCTTAATTTTTTTTTTTTTCTTTAAAACTTTTTATTTCTTTAATCAAAACCTTTTTCATTCACCTGGAGGGTGTAATCGATCATCCGAAGCATTTTGTACAAGGAGAATATTCCGATATTCTTTCATCGCTTAATTCTACGAAAGAATTGCTTTGTATTATTAGAATAATTTTTACTCAAGAGTATAAGAATATGATTGAACATGTTTTTCCGAAGAAAATTCTCTAGAAACGAGAGGAAGAGCAGCTGTTCTATTCTCAACTGTACAGATTCTTTCATCAAAGATGTAAAGTCATAAAATCCGATCAGAAAGAACTTAACCAGAAAAAAAGAATCAATTTTTTTTTTTAAAGTTGCGAAAGAAAGCTTTTTTTTGTATGTACAGATAAACTTTTTATACTTCTTTAATATGTCATGAATTTTTGATGTATAAAATATTCTGTTTAAGTGGTAGTATTAAGTATAGTACAAAATCACACACACATGTTCGCTTCATCTGTTTTAAAATTACTATTAAAATTAAATAATAATTGGGCATTTTACAAGTATTGTATTCCGTTTATTTCCTAAGAAATAAATACAAATGTAAGATACAGAAATGTCTTCCATATTTTAATTAATATCAATTAAATCCATTATAAACATATAGTTGTTTCGAGAAAATAAAGTCAACAGAAATGCGTAGGCATAATTCGTGGATAAAGAATTCGTGGTGTCAGATTCAAAAGATTGACACTATAATACATTATGATTATAATAATTACATTTAGCTCGCTTAAGGTATATTTACGTTGCTAAACTATATATTTAATTAAAATTTTTATTGTCTGCTTTTATTTTGATATCCGAACAGAATATTAATGTCTAATCCAAAATTTTATCGCTTGCTCTTATTTTAGTATTTTAATTTAACGTTTGAATGTTATCGCAAAATCGTCTGTTTTTGTTCTTTTTCTATGTTAACATTGGCTACGTTTCTGTACTTTATAATGTTTTACTTGTGAAAATAAAAATGCATTAGGAATTTCAAGAAGATATTTTGTTTCCTTAAAAGTAATTGCTTCTATGGAGCCTGAGGATTGGTAGAACGCTTACTTTACGTTAATTAATATTCACTACGGGATACCAACAGTATAAAAGTCCTTCACCTTTGGTAGGGAGCTTTTCGAGTAGAAAGTTTCTTTCTTTTTAAAAAATCATTAAAAAACGAGAAAATGAGCTGAAAAACGCCTTAAAATGAAATAAGCCCTGGCAACTTCAATGTTTTTGAAAAAAATTTAATTTTGAATAATAGTTATTACCTATGTAATGTTAAAAAATAGTGTCATAAAATTAACAACTTTAGAAGAACATACGTTAATTAAATAAAACATACGTTAACTAATAATTGGAAATAAATATTAAGTCCAGATTTTGTCATTAATTTTTCAATAATTTGCCAAAAAACGATTAGGTAATAGAGGAAAAATTTTGGAATCCGTTACAAACTCTGATGTAATTCAGAAATAGGTTTGAAATACTTTTCTCCATAATGAACGCACCAATCTGAAGGGCCAACACAGAGCAAAATTAAATTGTAAGTTCATGAAGGTGGGAGGAAGAAAATACAATTATAAACCCGAGATGACGCTTCCCTGCAACAAACATGGATACAAAACAGTACTCGCAACGTTTCTCGTATAAATAAAAAGGGACATTTACATAATTAGGGGCAGTCAGCCAAGGAAAGCTTTAGCAATGATCTCTTAATCTTGGCTCCGTATTTGGTGAGCTATTTTGTTAACCTCGCTAGAAACTTGGCGACTGATGACAAGAAGAAGATTCAAGAAGGTGCTAGAATCTTGCGGAAAACTAGACAAGTTGCGGAACCCTCTGTCCACACGGAGTTAACCAGTGGTTCACGAAGCTGGATCATCTGCACAAACATTTCAACTTTTATTGCACGTATAAGTACCAAAGAACAATCCACAATAAATCATTCGTAGCATATTCCATTAGTACGCGAATATCTCAGAACATTGATTCAATTATCGTCAAAAAAATTTTTCCTTTATTATTGTGTTTTCTCGGTAGCGTAGTGGTTTTGGTCGCGGATTTGTGGCCGATAGTTTTCTTCGAGTCGCGGGTTTGAACATTGATGCTACTAGAGACCCACCATGAAACAGATCATGATCGACAAATTTATGATAACAACACCATGATCGACAAATTTATTAATAAATTGATAAATTACTATTGTAAAAATAATGCTGTTGATTTCCCCCGAATGCCAAGCGCTGTATAATAGCGGTATTTTATCACATCTATTCAGGAGTGGATCAGCCAATGCATGGCAAGTCCCCGAAAGGACAGTTTAGTTGATGTAAATATCAACATAGTATTTACTTGCGAAAAAAAGGTAAATGCAAAAGCCTCCTTAAAATCATTGTTAATTCCATTAAATAAACCTATTTTGATTTGTGTAATCATAATTTATTAAAAAATGTCTCCATGGCAAACACCTGAATTCTATTGAATGTTTAAATAGATGTGCTTGTGGTAATAAAGGAGCGTCAAAATATTAAAAGAATTAGATGTGATTCCTGGGCAGAATAAAGATGATGCCTGTAAGAACTTTGATATTAATCGTATTCCTGATTCTAAATGACACCCATTATCATCAGCAAATATGGCCAGATAAAAAAAATAATAGAGCTCCAAAAGGAAGTCAAGTTTTAAAAAAAGAGAAATAAAGTGTGACTTGTAAAAGTGTCTGGGGGGGTTGAGTTTATTTCATATGTATATTTTGGGTTTTTAGTACAAGTTTTAATTTTAAATCCATTTTCTGAACAGCTGAACTTTTAATACACTTAAAATTTCCGGAAGGTGAAAACTGAAAAAGGTTTGTTTTATATCTTTAAGAACTTGACAGAAAGGTTTTTCATATTATTATTGAGAACCGGGATTAGGATTTTTATAATGTATGATTTATAAGTGGATTTATTCACATTTCAATGCACAAAAACGAAAATATTTTTTGGAAAAACATGTGTTGTTACTTCGATTCACAATAACTCTGCAAATATTGTGAATTATTAAAAAATCCATGCTCAGAGTCTATATAGGTGTCATATCTATGCAAATGCTAAATGACAATGTTAAAGAAGAATGTTCAAGATAGGAGAATATTAAAATATACTATCCTTTTCTTGTTTTATGTTGAAGCATTGCATTACATTGTTTTTAACGTAATAAAATTTTTAAAACAATTTTTTATATATATTCTAATTCAGATGATCCTAAATATAAGAAAAAACATAATTCATTTATACATTTCACCAAGATAACTTATAATCTAGCATAAAATAGGCCTTTTTACCTAGTTGAAAGACGCTCAGTTATATTAAGCAAAACCATTAACATCACTGACATATTTGTATTACCTTCAAAATGCATTAGTTGACGAATCCTCAGGGTGCACAAAAGAAAAAAGAAGAAGAAAAAATGGATGGAAATGATAGAAGTCGAAAGTGTTCTGCTGCCCTGTTCTAATCTCAGAGTAATACATACAGTCTATATACCCGTAAGGGGAATTTTAGGTGCCTTTTTGTCCCCCTTTATTTTCTTTTTGTTCTTTCTTGTCCATTTTCCTTAGATCCATTTCTAAGTGTGGATGAAAAAGAATGAAAGATTCCCACTTCCTCTTACCTCTAAGACATGTCGGAAACTGAAAGTGGCTGCAAAGTTGTACAGCATAGGTGTCCAAACTTTTTGCTTTTCTGAGCAGAGAGGAAGAAGATGTGTTTTTTGGTACAACAAAAAATAAATCTAACTCTAAGACACTAGCAATCACTCATGAACAAAAAAAGTAAAATGTAGAGTTAACTTATTTAAGTAACTTAAAACCACAATATTTGATTTTTGTATTATAAAAGCTGCAATTTGAATTTAAGTTGGCATTGTTTCATACAATATACATGACATTTTATTTAAGATATTTCATCATAAATTTTGCAATATGATGTTGGGTTATTCGAAATCTTTTTTTTCCTTCATTAAACTCGGTGACGTTCTTTTTTTTTTTTTTTTTTTTTGAATTGTATAAAATAAAAATTTCTTCCCAACCCAAATGAAACGTGATTAGGTAAATTAGATGAAAAAACGTGCACAGAAATGAATTAGAGATAGCGATATATAAATAAAATGGAATTGAATGAAAGAAGATGGAAATATAAAATTACGGCAGGCTGATTAATATTTGTAAAATGGATTGAAGCATCGTAAATAAACACGAATCTAATTAAAGTTCAAAAGTAAGAATTAGCAACGTTTCGTACCCTTCACCTCTGGGTTTGAAGCTAGAAACTGAGCTAAAAGAGACGTCCTCGTCGAGATCGTTATTAAAGTGTTTTAACTTCCGGCATTGTTGAAGAGAGCCGCAATGGCCGTTAGATTAATTTAATGTTTTGCATCAATTGGCAGGGCCAGCTCAAATGTTTTTGCATAAGAAATATCCCCCCCTCTCCCACCAAGCTTCCAAAAAAGAAAAGGAAAGAAAACCTTTAAAAATTTTCAGAAAAGATACAGATGTTAAACAGAAAAATGAAATATAATTGAATTAATACAATAATATTAATAAAGACTTAAGGAAAATTCTTTTATTGGTAAACAATATTAACATTTTCAATCTTTAATACTAAACAGTATCTAACCAGCCAACGACTATAAAATTATAAACTGAATCTAATATCTACTATTTTCAGAGATAATTTAAATATATTTTTAAATAAATAAGCACACCTACACGTCTAATATAATAGCATAAGATTTCTAAGTCTAAAAAAATATCTTTCAAAGTTTCTTTTTTTTTGCAAAATCTTGAACAATTGCTTTCAGATCTAATAAGAAACTCAGTTCGTATTCAATGACCGACACTACTAACCCATCAAGACGATTTTGAGTAGATATGGCTCTTAAATAAATTTTTCTTATATGTAATTTAGAAACGTTTCTTCGCTCGTTACAACTATCACGGGAAGTGTTAGCAAAATTCTTAAAGCAATGCTTAAAGTTGACCCAATTTTAAGGGAAATAATGAATTTGAGAAAGTCAATTAGATCTTTCTGTCAATTCATCAATTTGACTACAACTCATTTATTTTCTAGAAACATGGTTGTGGTTATGTATTATTCTTCCACATTCTAGTTCAAGTGGTTTTGCTGGGTCCGATCCCACAATCGGTGAAGAAAAGGCCCTTTTCAATGCAAGAAGCTTCGCGAAATTACTTTTACAAAAATTTCATAAACATGATTTATTGCCAGTGTCTTAACATGAATGGGAAAATGCATCACTTATATTTAAAATTCCCTGAAAATCCCTTACGACCTATTCCATAAATATATTTAGTTATAAAACTTTTCAAAGAAAAGTTACTTAAGTAAATATCTATGTAGAACAATATATTTCTTTCCTTGACAGACGGTTATCAAAAATTTCTGTTCTATGCCATTCTTTAAGCACATACATTTTCTCCATGTAAATAAATGATTTATATAGAATATATAACTGAATTCTCGTTATATACTCTTTTAGTAAGAAATACTGAAAATATTCCACTAGATTATAAAAGGCATATACTAAATTATATTTTCATTCTCCGTAACTGGCTTCGCGAACCAAGACAGTAAATAATATAATAGCGATAGTGTTTTCTTTTATATTCGAATACATTAATAAAATATCACGGAATATCGACGGTAATAGTAAAGCGAACTAACTTTTCCGTACTGAAAAGGCCATTTCTTATATTATTTTCAACGGGAAACACTCTACTTAATCATCTAATGACGGTTGCATGTTTTTGCATAAATAATAAAATGTCTACAACGTAATATATATCGGTCTAGTAAACTAACTTAACGTGTTTTAAAATTCGAAATATTTTGTTGTTGTGTGTAAACTTCTTATCTCCTTTATTTTAGTTCCTTTATCTGGAGGGTGTAATCGATCATTCGAGGCACTTAGCCCAGGAGAGTGTCTCAACCATGAATTCTAAGCAATGACTCCACTCTTGGAGGTGGAATGGATCACAAAACATGACTAAATAATCTTTCCCCTAGACTCTTAATCGACCGACGAAGAAAAAGCTGTCATGATCTTGTCCCCCGTAGATAAAATATCTAAAATCACCCTGGTGACATAAATAAGAAGTGTTTTTACTCATAAAGGAACCTTTGAAGGATAGGAGGAAAGTAACTCGTAAAGAAGGAAAGTATGAACATGGCAAAATATTTGATTTAGGAGGTGGTAGCTTATTATTTTTTTTATTTATCTAAATATTCGAAAACACTTAGGCTAAACTCACACGCACCACAACAACTGTTAAATGGTAGTTAATTAAATATTCTTTGGAATCTGCTATGACGCTTCCCTTCAACGTAATTAATATAAAGTAAAAAGAGTATTTATAGAGATTGCAACGATCAGCTAAAAGAAGTTTGAGCATTCAACCCTTTACATAGGAGACGAATTTGGCTAATTGCTAAAAGTGGCGACTTTCGTGACGAAAAGAAGGTTACAGAAAGTGCTGGAATTTTGGTGGTGTCTCTAGTGGGAGAAAAGTAATGGCCATTTCCTGGATTTTCACTGCGACGTCACACCTGATCAAAGCGGCTATAAATAAGAAGACAAGCGAAGCCAAAGAAAATCAACAGGGGATCGATTGGAAGCGGTCGGCACTGGCGGAATGGATCTAATGAGGAATCTGTCAGTTAAGTGGCCGAGCGAATCTGCCGGAAACTTTTGGGGTCTGCCTCAGAAGTGAAGAAAATTGGTCTGTAATGTAAATAAGAAATCTGGCGAGGTAAATGTTATAAAATGTGCTGTGACCATTATTTTAAGTGCTGTTTGGTTCATGGTGTCTTGTTAATATGCACAAATGTTGTGTTTCCTATGCTGCCAGTGTGCACAAGTCCTGCGTTTTATGTGTCGTTCATCATTCCGTTTGTTCCTGAATATTTATAGATTAAGTATCATTTGCTATCACCTTCTGTGTTGGACTGATTACACTCTTTATCCCGCACGAGACTGGTGATTTTTTAACTCTTATTAACCAGGTGTGGGTGGGTATTTATCATCCATTACACGCGCGTATTAGAGAGATGAACTCGATTTGAAATCGGTTTAATATCGTTAGGTCAAATAGCGCTATGAAAGTCTGCACTTGGCCATTTTTCACCGTTCTTCCATTCACCGTGTGAATTTCGAAGAGTTAATAAGGTTCCGCATATTCATCACTATATAAGTTTTAATTTGTATACAGTCATATATAGTCTGTATAAGTTTTCCGCATATACAGTCAATATAAGTTTTAATTTCTGTTTTTAAAACTATTTATATGATCAGTAATTAAAAAAAAATACTTCAAGAGAAACAATTGCGATAACTTGGAAATGACCTTGGGAAAGAAAACATTGACCGAAGAGAGTCTTCCTCTCTATAACTGAGGCAAAAGTTGAAGAGTTGGAAAGAAAAGCAGAACTAGGCACTGAAGAACGTGAAAGAAGCAGCTTCGATGGAAGATAAATGGATGGGGAAAAAAAAGGATAAAATTCCTGCCTAAAGAACAACTCAATAGTATCACGTCGTTCAGTTGTGAAGCAATTGTTTTGCTTCGGGGTATATGAAACCAGTAGTTCCGGGTTGTGCTGCCATGTTGTGATCTTGAGGTAAGTCATCCAATCGGTGGCTACTATGACCCCGGTCACATCGGGGATGTTTTTCTATTATGGGGTGGGAAAGAACAATTGATCTAGGAGTGCCGGTGGCATCTCGAATCCTCACTCTGTTCGATCCGAATAAAAGTTGACCAGGCCCTTTTTGTAGCGCTCTTATCATCTAGACCAAAAGGGACTTCCAATCGGACTAGTTACTAAGTTTTTTTTTTTTAAATTATGACGTTGGTGTTGAAGAAAGCCGTTGCAAACTCATTGTATTGTTTTGTGTTTAATGCATTGTTTTTTGTGCATTTGATGATAGTTTTGATGGTTAAATGAAGTTTTTAAATGAGATACTGTGAAATATATTTTGAGAAACAATAATATCCCTTTTGGCAAGTGAAAGCGTGGAAAATTGTTTTGATGTTCAGAAAAACTTTTAGAGCTCTAATTAAAACACTCCCTATTTCATTTTTGAATCTATCTTCTATCCTAAGAAAACATTTTATTTGGATAGAAACAGTTTGAGAATTTTTTCAAGATTTTTTCATTTATTTATTTTTATAAATACTTTTATTATTATTAACATGGTTGGTATTTTTATCACCATATATTTATCATTTAAGACAATGCGAAAAAAATATTTTAGTTTATCTCCCTTTAAACTCAGCATCAAGTTAAATTTTAAGAAGTTGTAGCACCATGTAAATGTTTTTTTTTCTTTCTAGTGCAAATAAGATCTCAAATTAATATTCCGTTGGAATAACTTTATTGTGAGCCCTTCATATATTTAACCTACAACCAGTTTTATAGCTTTTTTTAAATGCTTACTTATTTGGGCTCCTCAATTCTATTCACTACACTAATTCGAATCTAATCCACGTAAGTCACGTTTCATTTATTGCTAGAAATTTACAATTCAAACAATATAACATCAAAAGACTTTAGAATGTTAGTCGATGGGAGAAACACGATATAGTCCATGATGTACTTTCAGAATTTGGTTTTTACAATTTTAATTTCGATTTGTTTCGAAGTTCTTCCATTCCTTAATACACAGCAGGGTACCTTTATACAAATTTTCTTTCTTACCTCTTATCTAAAGTGCAGCTATTCATTCACTGGAAACATTTTTATCGTTCGAAAGCGGGAACTCTTTTGACTTTTCAACCAAAGAAAGGTAATGGAAAGGAATGAAAACACTGAAGTCACGGTTGGAATGCTATCATCCTAATATCAAAATAATACCGACTCCCACGAGCAGAATTCCCGAGTTTTCATCCTAGATTTTTTTCCTGTTTTCTTTTTTATATATATATTCTTTCGTCTTTCGAAAACGATCATCAGAAATAAATGTGTGGAAGCGAAATAGCACTTCATTTTCCTTTTTCTTACCTTTTAGCCTGAAGACTTGTTGAAATCCGCTTCATAAGCCTACGAACTAACTTCTTACTCTTCGAGAGAGATATTTGCCATCTTTTTTTCTTTCTCTCTGTAACCAAGACTCCAAAAAGTACTAGGAAATGATTTCAGAGATTTTTTTTGCCTCGTGGTTCTCCATCGAGAAAGGAGAAATAATATCGATTCATCAGTAATCAGTTCGATGAAGGCAAGTGCCAGGATGCATTTCATGGTTCGCCGCTGGGTATCTACTTCAAAAAATGAGTTTTCAAATGACAACGGGTTTCAAATGAGTCATGATGACTTTTCACTTACATTTGGCACGCAAAAGTAACTTCTCACGTATAATTTACTCTGACCTTTATTTAAGAAAGTATATTTAAAAATAATTATTAGTTTTCATAGTAACTTCTTGCTGGTTTAGAGAAATACTGGGTGTAAATCTCGGATATTCCCCCATCCGACCATAGTTCTAACACCGCGTGTGAACAATTTCTAACTTAAGATTCGTATTAGAGGAGGGGGCGCATTATTTCACGTGGTAGGATAAGTAAAAGTAGTACTTGTTTGGCACCTATTCTGTAAGGAATATATTCCGTGCACAAAACCCTTTCATTTTTAACCCACACCCACCCTTATTTGTTTTTATAACACAAGAAGTATTGCGTTAGTGGAACATAATCCAGAACTAATGAAGTGTTAGAATAGAAATTAAAATTAATTTTTATAATTTAATAAAATTCAAAAATAATATGATAATGTGGTGTATTAAAAAGTAATAGGAAACATAAACTCATATTATGTAAGTAATAGAGTATAGAGTTATGTAAGTAATAGAGTATAGAGTCATGTAAGTAATATATATATATATATATATAATCTGAAAGTAATAAGTGTTTGGAGCTTATAATCTGGAAGTAACTGAATATGGGGACCTATTACCAGACAGGAACAAATACGCTGCAACTTATTACTTGAAGATAACCGTGTGGCCTCTACTACTTCGTTTTGCACCGGATGTCCTAAAGGTTCCCGTATTGACGATTCGTTAATTTATTATATAAAAACAATTACTTATATGCTAATAGTCAAAAGTATTTCTAAATGTCATGTAAAAAAAACATTTTGAACTCACATTTGCGACAGATGCTTGAAATGTTCGCCTCTTTCTGTGAGGCAAAGTTGAACTCGTTTGCGTGTATTTTGAGAAACGTGTCTCAAAAGTTCTGCATAATGGGAGTTGTTTCTTGTATTCTTTGAGTCAAATTGCGATTTGCGCAAAACCAAATGCTTGGGGATTATTTTCTTAACTTTTTTATATACATATCTCAATAGTTTATTTTCAGGGAACGCTCAGATCAGAACAAGACTGTTACTTGAAGAAGACGATAAAATATGTCATACGGGTAATGAAACTATGGGCGTGCTTCAAGATTTTTTTTGAAGATCGACTCATCTCAAGAAATCTTTGGTTTCCTCGTTTCTCCGATCTGAATATTCCTGACTTTTTCTTTGGAGATACCTAAAGAATAAATCTTATGAAATATTACCCAAACGAGAGATCATCTAAAAATTACGATTACCTAAAGATAGGGGTCAGAGCGATGGAGGGATATGGGGGTTGTAACTCCCCATAAAAGTTGCTGCATACTGAAATTTTAAAACTGATCTTTTTAGACCGAATTTTATTTTTCAGAAAAAATAAATGTTCGAAATCCTGTGCTCCAGATAAATATGCTTTTCGTAGAAATGAAAGTAGACAATGAAATTTGGAACTAACTTTGAGATAAAAGTTGAAGTTAGAAGAAACTTCTCGATGAAAGATTTCTCCCAACGCCTTGTTTAAAACATACAAGAAGTCACTACCAGAATTTTGAAACGAGTTTTCTCTATATATGTGCAAAATAGTTCAGATTTTCCTTCAAGAGAAGGGTGGACATTTGGAACATCTGTCGTAAATGTGTGACGATGGGCTATTTGCGGTTCTCTCTTTACTAACATTGGGAACTCTTTGTTAATTGAATTGCTTAAATTTATAACTCCTTGCCAAATGAAACGTGATTATGTGAATTAGAGGATGGTAAGAAGTGTAATTAAAATTGCATAAGGGATAGTGATATATGAACAAAATTTAATTCAATGGCAGGGGGATATACGATAACGAGAAGCCATGAAATGTTTGTAAGTTAGAAATTGGAGTGAATTGCTGTAGGTGATGGTTTAAAATTGTTAGAAATGACTCTTGGTTAGAGTAAGGGGTAATAGGAGTCGATCCCGCTGTATTTGAGAAGTGCCTCATTCAAAGCTTTGAATTCTTGGCATCAATTTTCATTTAACCTGTATATTAGAGTACAAATCACTATTTTTATGCAAAATTTACATGAAAAAATTACATATAAAATACAAAATTTGAAAGACATAAATAACGCGCAATGCACATAATTTCAAATGCTTTAACTGGAATTTATATTAATACCTTATAGGATATATTTTAGTTTGAATTACTTCTCCGAGCCTTCTTTCTGTAGAATTAAACAAATGTGATATCTCTGAAGTACTATCACATTTGTGTCAAATATAATACCATTTTTTGTTTAAGAGTCTCGTTCAAGTTATGTTTACTGGAAATCGACCTGTTTCGATCATTCTGACTAAAAATTTCTCATACTTGTTCCTTGGGATTGATGTCAAGAGAATGAGGGAGAAATTCTATAAATTTAGGAGTGTTGTATTTAGCGCTGCGCCTGTTTGGGATCATTTTCATGCAAAAAACGTAATCGTCATAAAGGGCAGTTTTTTCGTTCGAGACTGTAAATTATTTTTCAATATATTTATATAAAGTTTGAGATTTAAGGTTCCTTCGATTGGGATTAAACTGACGATTCCCTAGACTCTCATATAACTTCAAACGAGTACGTTTACACCTTTATGTTTCATTGTTGGAACTAAATTCTTTGGATTTATTTCTGTGTTTCGTTTCTTACACACTACTTATCTACCGTCCGATCCAAAAAAGTTAAAATTGCTTTCCCCAGTAAAAATTACTTTTTTCCAGAACACACACACTCTCTGGGCTTTCTATCACGTTATTCATAGAGAAGGATTATCCCATTTTCCGATCCCTTTCATTGACAAATGATTTTTTCCTGCTGTTTGGCCATGGATATCTAGTTGCCTGCCTACACTTGAACTGTACATACACATTGATTATTCCTCTGTTTTTGTAATTTTACTGTAAGCTTAGGGACTCTTATTTTCGGACTTTTCTCCGAGCGAAGTACGTTATGTAGTATTTTAGAAGTCTCCTGCACTGCAGAACGTGATTTATCAAATAATAATGAAATTTCATTACATGTTTTACTGTCTTTCTGAAGTTTTATTATTAGTTTTCTTTTAGAATAACGTGTTTCTTTAGGCTTGAAACCCATATCGAAAATTCTGCCTTTTTATTAAACTTAAATTGCGTTATATTACTTTATATATTCTTCAAGATAAGTGTTGTCACTTATTGAGAAAGAATTTACTGTATCAATCACAAAGCACATACAAACATTTACATTTGTTTCAGTATGATATGACGACATGCTGTTACCCGTCTTGTCTATTATCTTAATTATTATTTTAATCACAAGACCTATGAAGTTCTTAATTTCTAACATAATTCTAAGCACAGACAAAATAATTATAATAGTCAATTTTATCCAAAATTGAGTTTTTATTGATTCCTTAACGAGGAAGATGCTTTCACACAAACAGTTTAATGTTTCTAACTGCAAGTACCAACAGCTTCGATAATCTGTCAAAGAATATGCTTACCGGATACCTTACGAGTGTTACCTACAAATATTCAATAGCTCAGACAGCGTCGTTGAGTCCTAATTCTCCTAAATCCACGCCATAAGACTTCCACGCAAGTGATACAAATACCCTTCTTTTTACCGTTTTTATAAGATTTCATCATATCTATTCACTCCATCTCTAAAGTTTACTTAATTTGCATCACGTTTCATTTGATTGGGAAGATGATAGGAACTTAAATATTAAATCAGAAAGAAACCCTTAATGTCAGTCAGAGGGAAGTATCTCCTATAGCCTATGTTTCCGGACGAATACGTTACATATGCCTCAAAATCACAAGGCTTTGGTTTTCTATACATTTCAAAAAATATTAAATATATTTATTTAATTTTTTACACCATATTCATATTTGTAAAACAATGTTTTATTAAACATTTCCTTTAAAAATTTTTTTCTTCTAATTAGCATTTTAAAATCGTAATGTTTTTCGCAAGCATGTTCTCATATGAATGTATTCTATACCCACCGTAGAAGTAAAAGCTATTCTAAATTACTCTTCTACACTTCTGAGAGGCCGTGGTACCCTAGTGGTCACCATTGTTGTGGACTCGCGGCTGTCGTTGTTTTCGATAGGTAATAGGTTAGAGTGTTGATACCATTAAAGACATGTCGTGTAGCGAGACTGATGCACGTTAAATCCGATCAAGGTCCCAAGACCTCCCAAGGACGTGGTATGAAAGTTTTTAGAGGGAGGTTCCAGGTCAGGTGTCGTCCTCGTCATTTGACCGAGGTTCAAAATGACGAGGTGCGTCGCCAATAATCCTCATGTTGCTTCTCAGTGAGGCGCTAATAAACAATTACAAATCTGCACATCTGAAGCATTATTTGATTTTAAATATTTTAATATTTTTGTGTTCTTTACAATGAATTTTTATTTACGCCAAAAGCCAGAATTTAATATTATTAAATTTTAATATTTTGTGTGTAACTTAAGTTAAAAAGTTAAATTAGGTTACACATAAAAGGGTTTCTTTTAAAATTTATTTTGTTTAGAATTTGTAATTTGGATAAAATAAATAGAAACATTTAAACTGGATGCTAAGCAATGATAATGAATAATCAAAAAACATTCAAAGTACTTTTTAATTACACTCTTTTTTTTTTAAAAAAAAAAAATCTTTATTTTCATTCGTTCGAAAAATAGCATTTACCGCGAAATCTCACGATAAGCGATGTTCCTTATTATTTTCTTTTCTGATTTCATTTTCCTCTTCAGAAAACTGCTACAATTTATTGGAATAATTAAAATTTTGCGTGTACTCTTATCATTGCATCTTCCGTAATAAATATTTCTTTTTTAAGTAACAGAGTTTTTCATTATTAGTGTAAAAGAAAATACGAGGAACTCTTAAAATAGCTAAATCGATAAGATGTGAGAGCTTTTCATTATATAAAATTACTTTCCATTCATTATTGAAATTACATTATGCTTTTCAATTATTCAGAAGATATAAAAGAATTCAGTAGTTTAAGTAAAATACTTTGTTCGTAGAAATAACTGAAATTAATTTGTTTCTTCTGGAAGAAAAAGAATGCAAAATTTCTGGGCGAATAGTAAAGTTCTGAAATTTCTTTAATAATTTATTATTTTTTATTATCTTATATTTGAATTCAAATGTTCGGCGAAGTCAATAAAATGAATTTTCTTTCTTCGTTTGTCTTCCTACATTGAAAGATTTATGAATAAAGTTTTGTTGAGTGTGATTGGATGACTTGCGGTTGCTCGTAAGTCATCCCAGTAGTAGAGTAATAGACATTTCTAACCAATGGGAGAGCATTAGACTTCCGTATACCCTAAAACCATCCTGAAACGGAGATGGAAGATATTTTATACATTTATTGAAGAAGAAACGCAAGGGCTACTGCGACGGACTTCATAACTTTGAACTTCTGTATAGAAATGAGGACAATACCTGATTTGACACTCTACAGTCTTAACTTCCACACCACACCAACGAGAAGACTTGAAACTTTGACAGCTATAGACCTCATAATTTTTGCTACACCGCAGGTCTTTAGTGGAATCTGGACTCGAACCCAGAATTGGACGAAAATTATGAAATGATGAGACTGCCATAGGCTCAAAATCCTTTCACTGGTGTAGCGTGGATGTTGACATAGAGACACGCCAACACATTGGTGTCGTATCCGCTATGTCACAATGATGAAAAATGGAGTCACAGGGTCTATAATCCTCGCATTGATTCAAGTGTGATTGATTGATATTTCTATTTAAGTCGCACTTAATTGACATTTCACTGAACTGCCACCCCATGCTAGGTGTTGGGTTTGAGTCCATTGATTCAGAAGCAAAGAGGACTACAGACGACAGAAATCATCATTTTAAACCTCAGGCAAGTGACAGGGATAATACCTGACCTGGCCCCATCAATCTATACTTCCACACCACACCAATGGGAGGAATTAGAGTCCCGCAAGATATAACGCAAATCACTCCTGCAAAATAGTAAGTTTTGAGTGGTATCTTCTCGAGCTCATGACTCGATGGAAACAATATTGGTCATGAGATCGCGACCGTGACTACTTGGTTACCACAGCCTTTGGTTCTATTGCGACGTTAAATCAAAACCAATCAATACAGGGCATCATCTTTAATAACTCCTGTGATCGTGACTGCTTATAAACGTTGCACTAAAAGTATCAGGAAAGCTATTGGAAGCGGACCTCGTAATTTTGAGCCTCGGTCAAGTAATGAGGGTGAAACCTCAGCTGACACCTCCCTCGCCAAACTTGTACACCCCAACAACTTGATGACTTAGGACCTCTACTAGATTGTGCCGCTATAAGGCAGGTCTTTAATGGAATAAGGGCTCGAACCCACAACTCGTCCGAAACAACGCCAGCCCAGCGAGTCTGCGATCTTAACCTCTTGGGCCACCGCGGCCACTTAATAAATTCAGGAATTCACATAATAACTAGATAAAATTTATATCACACTTAATGTTTCAAAAGGTTTTAATTTACGATGTCAATCAATTAATGAACTCTGTCAATTAATGAACTTAATTAACATAATTGATTAACTTTTAAAATAGAATGGTTGCATTATGAATCTCGTGTTTTTAGTAAAGTTTATAAAGAATGTCTCAAATTTCATTCAAATCTATCCATATATTTTTCTGCAAATGATTTCCAATATTTTTATTATTTTTAATAAAAATCCCGTGAGAGATTAGTGGTACGATAGCTAAGGTTTATATACTGCGAGTAATAGACGGTGCCTTAAGTTAACATCTTCGACAAAGAGAAATGAGTTAAGTTTAATTAATATCCTCATTTTTTTAAGAATTAAAAGCAATAATAGTCCTATTTTAATATTCAGGGATCTGTTTATTTATTTATATATTTATGTGACGAAAATGACATTTATATCCATAAATAATGGTATAGTAGCTATCAATTATCTCAATAGCTCTATTTACATTTGTAAATCATGAACTTAACTTAAAGCGTATTTTATGCAACATTTACAGCAATCAGTGGCGTAGCAAAGGGAGAATATAGGAGGTAACCCCAATATCGATGCTATATACTGAAATCTTTAGCAAAATTGTAACACAGAAGAAAATGGAAATGAAAGAACATACTTATTTAGAACATACTTAATTTTACAGTTAAATACAAAAAAGAGAGAAAAAAAAAAGAGAAAAGGATAAAAGTTACTTAAATCCATTTATAGAACCAAGGTGGTTTTGTCCCCTTTCTTGTTTGTGTCACTTCATCTTCATTTCTCTGTCGTGAGAGTATTTTTATTTTAAGTTTGGGTAGACAGTCTCATGGCGGATAGCGCCATCTGATGATTTTTTGGTTTAGTTCCTAAAATCATCGGTTACAAAATATTTTTATACTGAATTTTATTAATTTAAGTTCGAAATCTCGTACCCCACATAAATATTCTTTTCATCTTGAAAATGAAATTTGAATGAAATTTGAAATAACTGTGAAAAATTTCTCGCTACATCTCTGATTGCATTTATATATTTGAAAATTTGCAGTTTTTTCAAGCATAACTTTCTGTACGCTGTACATAATTATAAATAAACAATTTAAATAAAGTAATATTTTTTTAAAAAAAAGTAAAATTTTATTCTTTTTAAATGAAGGGATTTAAATTTATCCTAATTTTTATACAAATATTTTGCTATACATAAAATTTATGAGTATTAACAAAAAAAAATTTTTCACTGCAAAAGTAATAATCTCATTTCATAAAAAATAATTCGATATAAAAACCAACGTTTTTAAAAACAACGTTTTTATATGGTGGCAAAGTTTATTAGAGAAAATTATTGAAATATTAGTTAAAACTGTTAGTTATTTTTAACTTTAAAATTTACTTAAAAAAAGACATTTGTGAGAGTATTAAAAAATTTATAATACTCATAAAATCAAAACATGCATTTGAAAGTTTGTAAGCCATTCTATTAAAAAAAAAAAATGGAAACCAGAATTCAGAAAAAATTATTGTGATAAGACATGGCGCCAAATATTGGAAACTTTCTTTCTTGCTCATGATTATTGACTAAAAGTCAGCAACCCTTACTATCTCGGAGATAGTAAAGGGGAGATAGTATCTCCCCTTTGTGAGTACAATAGTTTTACGAGGCCTCAGGTGGTGTGGGGAGTGCCCGGTGTTCCCAGAGGGGGAAAGAAGTTTTTTCCTCATCCCTAAAAGCCCCTAGAGGAAAGAATATTTTGACTTATTAAAATTATTGAAATATTAGTTAAAACTTGTCGCAAACGTCTAAATATTGCATTGTTAGGCGAGTAAGAACGATTCCCAAAATTTCAAAGCTCTAGCTTGATGGGAAGTTGGTTAAATTAACGATCGAAAATTTGATGACACACACACACACACACACTCTCTCTCACACACACACACCAAGTGAAATTCAGAAAAACGTTGTAAAAATTCGATATAAAAACCAACGTTTTTAAAAGCAACGTTTTTATATGGTGGCAAAGTTTATTAGAGAAAATTATTGAAATATTAGTTAATACTGTTAGTTATTTTATCTTTAAAATTTACTTAAAAAGAGACATTTGTGAGCGTATTAAAAAATTCATAATATAAAATCAAAACATGCATTTGAAAGTTTGTAAGTCATTCTATTAAAAAAAAAATGGGAACCAGAATTCAGAAAAAATTATTGTGATAAGACATGGCGCCTAATATTGGAAACTTTCTTTCTTGCGAATGATTACTGACTAAAAGTCAGCAACCCTTACTATCTCGGAGATTGTAAAGGGGAGATAGTATCTCCCCTTTGTGAGTACAAAAGGTTTACGATAACCTCATGCTGCGTGGGGAGTGCCCGGTGCTCCCAGAGGGGGAAAGAAATTTTTCCCTGAATCCTAAAAGCGCCTCGAGGAAAGAATATTTTGACTTATTAAAATTATTGAAATATGAGTTAAAACTTGTCGCAAACGAATAAATATTGCATTGTTAGGCGAGTACGAACGATTCCCGAAATTTCAAAGCTCTAGCTTGATGGGAAGTTGGTTAAATTAACGATCGAAAATTTGATGACACACACACACACACACACACACACACACACACACCAAGTGAAATTCAGAAAAACGTTGTAAAAAAGTTGTATCATCACTATGGAAACAAAATTTGAAAAGTTTTAAAATTTAATAGCTTAGAGTTATATTTATCATATTCTAACAAACAAGACACTCAAAAATCAGCGAAGTACCCTCTAATTGTTAAGAACAAAATTAAAAATTTAAAATTTGCTACATTTTAAAGTCTCTGTCATCTTAACAGTCTGCCATTTCCGAATGAAAATTTTGATCTTGAATATTTGTAAGCTATTGGGAGGAAATTTTGAAAACAAAAGTTTTATAACGCGAGGCAAGTATAAAATACCAAATGTATACGAAATCAAACAAAATGCTTTCATCAAGGGCAAATGTTTCATCTACGAACACCTCAACTAATACTCCACCCCTCTGCTGCCTCCATCTTTGCAAGTTAATAGCAGGTAAACAACCCACTAATTATAACACTTACAACTTTAATTTTCGGAACATACTTCACGACATGCAAAACTCGATGTTATGTCATGTTTCTTCGAAGTGATTAGGTACATGCTTGTAGGGCTCTAAAAGAATCATCACTGATCCAAGACTCAACTATTAAATTGGTTTGCCTTAATTCACTGTTTTTTTTCAACTGTATTTAATAATTTACATACTTATTACTACGACTATTTTTTCCTTTTTAAATGTTATATAGAGTTGAAAAACAAATTTGAAGTCAAAAGCTGTTACTTATTCTCGATTATTTGCTGCAAAATGTTTTGAAAAGTGTTCAGTGACCATCTTTTTTGGCCACTTCTTTGAGACATTCATTTAAGATCAGTGAACCCATTTGTAGTGGCATAGCTCAAAATCTTTTCAGCAGGGTATTAGAAATTTTCAAATTAAGCGGAAAAACACCATCGATAATGAGAAAGTTTTGTTTTAAAAGTAATTAACAAGACTGTAACGGGTTCCTACACTATTTCTCTTCTACTAACTTTTGGGCTTCTCTGTGACGTTATTTGATTTGAGAACTCGACTCGTGAGTAACCTTGACTTTTGCAAATTAGCATTGCAATATATATTGAGGTGTAATGAAGAGAAGTATGATCAGATGGCGAGTTTGGTCGCGTTTAAATACTGAAAGATTTTGGATCGATTGTTTATTAATATCAATCACATCTTGAAGCAAAACGGAGAATAAGGATAATGGAGATGGACCTCGTCATTTTGAACATCCGTCAAGTGACGAGGATGACATGATAGCTACCTTCTCCAAAACTAGAAACTTAGACTCGATGGAATCAATGCCGCCCATGAGTTTGTGACTATGACCTTCAGGCTACTACGGTCAGAAATACTGAGAGGAATTTGAATTCTTGAAGTTCATTGAGCACACAAAATTGGTATCAGAAGATTAAAAGATATCGGATAGTTGATGTTGGACTCGGAACCAGCGTATACGTATTGTTCCAGACTTGGATCCACTTTTGAACTTCCACACTATGTCAAAGTTGGTTCATCCCAAAGTTTGAACCTAAACAGATCACAAACATGTATCAGTACTGCTACACGACGGATATTGTGACCTTCAGAATTTTGAGCATTTGAGTAAGTTTATTTCCTGTTAAATTTGTAATTCTTCACTTAATAGGACAAATTAGATTCTGAATTGATTCCGGTAAGGAATCGTCCGTCCTCATAGTTCTGGCAAGGACCAGAAATTCATGGCTATTAAATATGTAATAAATTCATTTGTTAAGTCTAAGTTCCAGTGATTAATGAAGAATTAAAATGTGCAATAATTTATAAATCAAATTAACGCTAGACTAATTTAAAGTAGGTTAATTTCAAAACTTGGACTTATCAGTTGACTTTAGTAGTATCTAGACTCGAACTCTTAATTCGGCGAAAACAATGCCGGCCATGAGCTCAGGGCTATGCCCATTCGGTTAGGGGACGGGATATTTATAAGTCTTGAAAATTTAATCGTAAATGCATTTTTATGGAAACGAAAATGAATTTATTTTTACCAAAGAGTTTTTAAAATAAAAAAATAACCTACTATCATGATACATAAATATAATTTGTTTCGTTATTAGAATATTTAGGCTGAATATTGTTGTCGAATTAGAATGTTTAGGTTAGAAATGCAGTATATACCCACACTTGGCAAAGAAAAATTTGATGGTGATAAATCACCCACTCTGACAAACTAGTTTAAATTTATTCTTTTGAAAACGGAACAAATCAAATTCACTTTTCAAAAAAAAAGGACAAATTCCTCTGCGAACTTTAATTCCACCAAAAAAATTGTCTGTTGAATTCTGATATTGATACTGTAGGTTTTTTTTTAATGCATTCAAAATTAAAATATTTCATATTAAAATAATTTATTAAAAATTAACAATGCGGTAAAATTGTTAACAACACTTAAGTATTTTGGAAGTTTTATAATTTTTTTTGAAATAAATTTGAAGTATTATCCCTAAATGTTAATTTTTACCACTGTTATTCTTATTAGAAAATCAAAGCATTCAAAGCCAATTAATACTTATATAATTAAAGCATGTTTCCAAATGATAAATTTTGATTCAATTCAAAAAGAAGTAGAATGTATCCTACTTATTGTAAATGTTTATGAAAATTATTATAACAATATGAGGAGCGACTAACAAACCGGACTGATCAATCTAGAGATAAACAATGCGAGTGTCAAACTAAAACGGCACACTGTCGAGTCATGTGACGTCCTTTCCTTCTATTCCTTCCCGAAGTTGGATGTGGACCCCTTACGTTCGCCGAGGATTTCGTTTATAACGAACTGCAAGCCATCAGAAAAATTTTAAGCGTTTTAAAAGAGCAACGCGTTAATGTGAATTTTCTTCTGGACTTCGAAAAATCCGCCATAAAAGCTCATTTTTTGTTAAAAGAAATGTACGGTAATGAATGTTTGTCATACGCTAGTGTGTTTGAGTGGTGTATACTGTTCAAAGAGGGATGAGAAGAGATTGTAGATGACCCACGTTCTGGATGACTTACTATCTCAATTTAAGAAAATAACATTGAAAAAATATCGACGGTTTGATCCGGAAAGATCGTTAGTTGAGTATTTCCGCATTTCCTGGACAACAGGAATCAACAAAGAATTCGTTCGGCAGAATTCACACAAATTGCAAAAAACTTGGCTTGAATTGTGGGGTAAAAGTCATGGATTCTTCATTGATACAGCGACCCGGCCCATACCTCAATATCTGTTAAGATATTTTTGGCAAGCATAAAATCCCTGTGTTGGAATATCCACTCTATACACCCGATGTTACCATAAAGGACTTTTATCTATTCCCCAATTTGAAATCAACACTGAAAAGGGATAATATTCGCACGGCAGTTAAAGCTCTGAAAGACAGGGCGATGGAGACTATATATATATTTCCCGAAATTGACTTCCATCACTGCTTTGACCAATGAAAAATTCGCATAGAGCGATGTATGATTCGGGAAAGGGAGTATATTAAAGGGGATAATGCTGAAACTTTGAAGAATAAACAATAAAAAAAATTGTAGTATTTATTAGTAGTATGTACTAAGAATTTGTAGTATAATTTGTTATCCGGAGATTTCTTAGCCACATCTCGTACATTACATGAATTTGATTTGCAAAAATGGGTGACTTCAGTAAAAACAAGTACTATAACTAAAAAAAATGATATTAGTTAAAAAAAACTTTTTTTGAAAAAAAAAATAATTGTTTGATCTTGACACATTCGAAAAGGGCGAAAATCAAAGTTAAAAATGATCTCAATGACATTCACCCGATCTGATTGAATCTTAAACAACTCACTCTCGTCGCTATCTCGTATCATTAGTTCCCTTCAAAAACCCAATGATCAAATAAAGACAAATTCGTTGATCTTGAAAAAGATCCATAAGACATATTAAAGAGCTTCCATCAATGCTTTGGAAATGTCCACAACGTTGTTGAAACTTTTGTTATAAAAGCTACAACTTTTCATCCAGAAATCACTAAAATGTTATCGGAATCTGAAATGTTAAATCAATATTTTTTTTTAACTTTCTGTCATTTTGCCTTGGTGGAAGGCAAAGGAAAAGAAATTGAGGGATTCTATTTTTGGCATCCGATAACACAAATGTTCTTTTTGTAGAACTTCATAAAGGGTCACATATTTTAATCACTTTCAAAATATACTTTCGGGGTGAGAACACGTGCTTCTGTTTTGCATTTAGCGGAGTATTATGTTTAATTAGCAAACCTGATGTGTATTTCAGTCAAAAAGAATGAATGGTTAAAGTGAAGTATTGGGTATCTCCAGGAAATCGTGGTGGAGAAGTTGGCGAGGTATAAAATAAGTCTCCAAAAGTAATGAAAAAACTCCTGGTCAGATGATAAATGCTCGTTCGGAATTTCCATTTATTTTTCAGTCTTCCAATTTCTTTCACACATTTTAGTTTCAAAAACTTCTCCAAGAAAAGGTGTATTTGAAATTAATCAATATTCCATTTATAATACAGTTTTTTCATTTTTATATTTGAAGTAAACAAACAAATTAACTTAAAGTTTGGAAAAAAGAAAAAAATAATGGAATATACTATATTCTGTCACAACAAATTTTGAAAAATTAGGATCAAAAGGGAATAAATGCAATCTCACTTCCGGAAGTGCGATTAATTTGCTTCAATATTTGTTTTTTTGTGACAGTTATGTATGTTTCAGAAACATCTTGTCCCTCCGGAGGGGGCGGGACAAGTCGATCTTTCCAGCGGATGCAGCCTTTCATTCATTGAAGATTTTGTTGATAGAAAAGTCATATTAGTAAAAATATAGATCTACTTTTTAAAATTATCTTTAATATTTTTAATTACATTGTTCTTTATTTAGTTGAGTGGCCGTCATTATCGATTTCCTTTCGTGTACACCGTAACGACCAACCGCATATCCCCTAGCTTACATGATTGAAGGTTGGGAATTGTTAGTTTAACCAAATAGATTATAAATACAAATTTGTAAATCTCTCGTTGAATAATTAAGTTCCACGCAAAATAAAGCGCGAATAATTCACAAAGTTCAGCATACATAAATGAGAATGGATGATTTTAAGAATCGTAATTTTCAAAAATGTCAAGAGAATATATATATATATATATATTATATATATATATATATATATTGCAAAATATGTACAGCTGTAATTATATTTCAATTTTTATTTGATGTATGGTTAGATTAAAGACTAAAATAATTAAAATTCTATTTATTCATCACATGGAGCCAATTACTTAGTAGAACGACACTAAGGCATGCAGACAGAAGAAGCACAAAAGAAAAGTCGGAATGAAGAGTAATAAGAGAGTTGTAATGATCTTCGAGAAAAGATTGATTTGGACAATTTGGTTGGGCATTAAATCTAAAGTATATTGCAAGAGAAGATACGTTAAAGCAAAAGAGAAATTAAAAGAGGATATTAAGACCATATCCTCGTAGCCGTGATAATCTAGTGGTTATGGCCGTGGACTTGTGGCCGACTGTTTTTGTCGAGTCGTGGGTTCCAGCCTTGTTGTCATTAAAGACCCGCCGTGCAGCTTGGACTGATGCACGTTAAATCTGTCGGAGCTCCATGTCCTTCTGATGACGTAGTGTGGAAGTTAGGAGAAGGAAGTGCCGACTCAGGTATCAGCCTCATCACTTCACCGATGCTCAAAATTACAAGGTCCGTCGCCAACAGTCCTCGTGTTGCTTCTTGAGGAGGGAGCAACACACGAGGGAGGTACACGAGGGCTATTGGCGACGGACCTCTTAATTTTGAACCACGATCAAGTGACGAGGACGACACCTGAACTGGCACCCCCCTCTCCTAACATCCACACCAATGGGAGGACTTTTGGATCCGACAGATTTAACGTGCATCAGCCTCGGCTACACAGCGGGTCAATATATATATATATATATATATATATATATGTGTGTGTGTGTGTGTGTGTGTTTCTTTTATTTCAATTCATTATATATATATATATTTCTCATTTTTAAATTGATTTTAAAGAAATAATAATTTCTAATTTTTGAGTTTGTTATCAAAACAACACGACCTCATAATTTTGTTAATATAAAAAAAATGTTTATTGCATTTTGTGCAAAATTAGAAAACTTTTACTGCAGGCCAGATATTTTAACTTGGTAGTAAAGTTGTGAACAAGGACCAACCAGAACGTTGTGGTTCTTTTTGATCATGCTTTGGACAATGTTATGGTAGGCCCATCATGTTGTTTTCGACCCTTTAAAATCAAATTCGATTTCAGTGTCCTCAAACTATGATTGTGATTGTGATTAACTATGGCGTGGTGGTATGATTGTGATTTTATTAACGTCACATTGAATTGGAACGCGAGACTATTGGTAATGGACTTCGTAATTTTGAATCTTGTTCAAAAGGCGAAAACGACACCTTAATTGGCACTTTCATCTCCAAACTTCCCTGACACGCCAATGGGTGGATTCAGGACCATACCAGATTCTACTTTCTTCAGCCTTGCTGCATGACGGGTATTAAATGGTGGGCGAGGTTTAACCCACGGCTAGATTAAAACAACGGGAATACACGACCATGACCACTGGTCTGCCACGGCCACAATAATGGGATGAGAAATCTAAGACTAGGAGATATGAATTCAAGTTTCTTATTCATTACTTGATTGTGGCTTAAAATTACAAGACTCGTCGCCAATAATCATCGAGAGTAATTTTAATTTTTTGCAATTTTAATTCAAACAGAAGAAACCCTTCTTTTTTTTAGAATAGTGAACATACATTAGGAATGATTATTACTTCTCAATGCAGTAAGTACTGATCACCAGTAAGTGTTGGAGAAGTTAAAAGGAATGTTTTCATCCAAACCCTATTTAGAGTCGCAGAAGATTAACTACCTCCCTCCGGAGCAATATCTGCAAGGATGTGCTGAAAATCCTGAATACTATGAAAGATTTTTGAACACACAGTAAATAACTCTAAAGTTCTTTGAAGCAATATCATTTGAAATTATAAGTAGTCATTGGTATATTATAGCTTTGTTTCCAGTACTTTTTTATACAGTACGTGAACCAGCCCCTGCGTTCGCAGTGCCCCAGTGTTTGTTCCAGCTCGATCAGCAAAGTTTTTTACAAGTTTTATTCACATCATGACAAGATTAAGATTCCCACCGACACACTATCACGAATTTCCGAGATAATTCTGTAAAGTTTCTTTCTTTTATTCTTAAAGCTAGATTATTTATTTTAAATGCATTTAATAAAATACATTCGTAAAAGTTATAAAGGGGTAATTAGATGCATGAGCATATACCACACTTCAATTAGACCTGGAAGTTTAAAATAACCCAGGACAGCTTAATATTTAAAATATCATTATTTGATTGTCATTTGTGTTAGTATTGTGTATGAGCATACCTCTTTGTTCAAGTCGAACAATAATGAAGTTAGTTGAAATATTTACAAAAATTCATAGCAGATGATAACGGCAAGGGATACAGCTTGTCATAAAGCTATCAAGATATACAGTACAACATATGACGAGTATCCTCAAAGGTGTGAATGCTGGTAAGTTTTAAGTATCTAGAAAAGGACCGCACAGGACTCTGGTTAGTCACAAAGCGAAAACGGTGAATAATCTTGTGTGAAATATCTTCTACTGGTCCAGGATGAATTCTGCTGCTTTGGGTTGTTGATGATGACAAAAAAATCTGGACAGGTCCAGAAGAAGAGTAGGATAGTAGACAGTTCAGATGAACACAATGCGAATCGGCAAGGAAGATAAGAACACCTTTTTCTTCTGTTGCTGTTGCTGTACAGATACTAATACTACGGATAAGGAAAGCAGGAACTTCTTTTTCTTCTACTCTTGTTGGTGATGTTGCTGTACGGATAATAATACTGCAGGTAAGCACGCAAAATATCAAAAATTGGCATAATTGTGCCCATGCAGGGATTAGTTGTTCTAAACTGCTGCCTTGTGGTAAGAGGAGAATGTATAAGGGGCTCTACGCATTGCACAGAGGGGAGAAAGTGGCAAGCAGTTTAAGGAAGGCTGCCACGGATGAAATGTTTCTACGCGATTATTTTCTTTTCCTGATTTCTAAATATTTATCGAATGTACTCAACTAAATGACACTCAACTAAAACATTGCTTTCAAGAACGAGTCAAGACTTTAAGTGGGAGGCATACACCGCATACAACAAAGGTTAAGAATCTATGGGATAGAGCATGAAAAAATAAGGACTAACATATCATGTATGATGATTTAACATATCCATAGAACAGTTATAGATGTGTAGAAAGATTACAGGGCTCATTTCAAATGTGAAATTATATTCATAAAAAAAATTCTCTAAGTTTTTATGAAATGAAAGACAAAATTTTGTGAGTTTGTATTTATCCGACGACTGTGTGTTTGATTATACTTATATGAGGGTTGAAAGTCTTGATACATTTTGAAAAATCTCCTTAGTTAACATTTATGGTTCTTTTTTTTTAAAAAAAAAAATAATGGCATCATAGAAAAGTATGCGCTGTTCGAAACGTGAAAAGTTCCATCCATAAAGTGCTAATTATTAAATATAAAAACAAATATGCGGTTAATTTTGTTTTTAAATTTATTTATATTATTGAAGTTTTAATGCATTTATTATTCATGGATAAATATTACAGGTTTTTAAAATGAAATATAATGATTTTACTGTCCCAGTAGTCATTATGACTTTTCAAGTACTATCGATAAAACTATAAAAATCTTGAAACGAACAGTTTGATTTTCATTTCGGTATCACCAAACTATTTTATTATAAAGAAAGGGTCATTTCATTTTAAGAACAATGTTTGTAAAGAATTTTGTTTCAAATATGAGTCTATAGGAAAAACGAATAAAGGTTTTTTTTTTCTTTTTGATATATCCAATAAAATTCAGAGAATTAAACAGACGAAGAAAATATTTTTTTAAAAAAATAGAACATAAAAAGGCAGTGAGATTTTTGTCAAATAAAAAGTATTGGTTTCTTAGCAACTTCAAAACAAAATAGGGCACACATGTCGATTGTTTCGTCATATTTTAAATCAGTGGTTATCTACATAATCCTTTAACTTACCATGCATCTTGGTTCGTGTGTAAAAGTTCTAATGCGTTCACAAAATCAAATGTTTCCTCACGGCAATTTTTTTCTGTGTTTAAAACTGACATGTTCATGAATAAAGTTCACATTCAATGAAAATATTAATTTATTTGCAGTTTTTTATGCTTTTTAGATTGGGAGCTCCATTTAGTAGCTACCAAAACAAACATTCACAAGAGATCTTACAAAAGTGTATAAATTTTTTTTTCTCTCCTAAATCATTGGTAAAGGACATGGTCAAGTGTCTCAATGTGTTACTGTTTCCATTATTTTCATACAGAATATGGTAAATGTGGGACGTTGGGCTATTCGCAAACTCATTTACAAACCTGGAGGACATTTTAATTATTTTTTGTGAGCTTGATTTGCAATACAATTACTTCCCAACCCAAAATACAATTACTTCCCAACCCAAA
>BMAW01124402.1:53879-71090 GCA_019974015.1 Nephila pilipes
AATACAATTACTTCCCAACCCAAAATACAATTACTTCCCAACCCAAATTAAACATGATTAGGTAGATTAGTTGAAGAGAAGACGTGCAACGAATTCAATTAGATTATAGATAGGCGTATATATAAGCGAAATAGAATTGAAAAATAAGGAGAGGGATAGAGGGTATTGGCAGACTGATAGTTATTATTAAATTGGAATGAAGCATCGGAATTAATCTTTAGTATTGGAGTAATTCTTTATTGAAGTTCTTCGAATTGACTGTTATCGGGAAGTGTTTGAATCAGAAAAAAAGGATTTGTAAGCTAAGACTTTATTATTTGATCACAACTTAGGACTGACGACTTAAGTGGGATTCAAACGAGAACGGCGTTATCTATTCTTTAGAGATTTTTAAGTGTTTTGTCTTGCTCTCATATATCTTTAATTGGAATCCAGTAATTATTGGCTATTAAATTAGACTGAAGTATGCCGATAGAATTAAATAATGAAGGAAGGACGTTACAGATGACAAAAAGTTAGATATTAATTATACATAACCGTAAAGATTTCATGTAAACTGATATCTAGATTTATCTCAAGTATTTAAACAATTTTAAGCAATTATTGCTGAGGTTTTTTTTTTTTTTTTTTTGCGAAAATTATTTTTCACTAGAGAACTATGACGCATCCGTATCGACACTCAGCTTCTGAGCAATCGGAACTTCACAAATGTTCAGTCAAGAAAAGAGTCAAATAAGAAAATTAAACAAGTTTCATTCCATTCTGTATATTGATTCAAATTCAAATATTCTTATGCAATTACTAATTCGAATAATCAAACGCAGGTTATAATTGAAATTCCTCTTATCTTACAAACAGTAAGACTGGATTCGAGTAAAATATCAGTTATCCGACAATCTCTTATGTTTCTAGCATTATAATCTTGTTAACCTTCCATCTCCCCTCACACTTTAACATGTCCAAATTCTCTGTCTGATTTATGTAACCTCTCTATATTTTCATTTCCTATTCCATGTGCTTCTTAAAAAGAAATACTAATTTACACAAGCCATGATTTACTCTTAAGGCTAGATTCTCAAATTGAATAACGTCATAAATTAACCCAAAAGGTTAGTTGGAGGCAGAAATGCATTCGAACATGTTTTTGTAATATTTGTAACTTCTTAACCAAAAATCAATTTTTTTAATTAAAAATGGGGGTAACGTAATTTAATTTCTATAATCAGGCTTTGGACTGAAAAATGCGCATTTAAACTAGTTCCTCGGATCTAATAATCACAACTGCAGTAATTACAATATCAATAATGATCTTGAACAAGATAAATCAGAAAATCCAGAACTGATCAGTAATTGAATTATAGCAAAAAAGAAAACATAGAAGCTAACACATTGAAACCATAGTAAATAAACGTAGACGTTAAAATTAACATAAACTTTTATTTATGCATATTAAAACTTTTTTACATAAAAAAGATTACAAATTTATATCTCCAAAGAGCAAATATGAAAACAATAAGCAACAAGTACAAATCATTCCTAAATGTTGCAATATTACTGTGTATTAACTACCAAAGAAAATTAATTGGTTACTTAACCTTACAAAACTAAAGAAACTTGCTAAAGTATACATATCCCACCACTTTTAAAATTATATAAAGATAAAATTATCTAAGAATATCAAATAAAATATAATAAAGTTTTGCAGAGAAAAATATCTGAAGTATTAAGTCTAAATAACCTTTAAAACACGTAAAAGAAAATGTGTGTGTGTTCAAAAATATATGTTACTATCTGGTGGCTATATATACACATACACACATATATATATATATATATATATATGTGTGTGTGTGTGTGTATATGAATATATATATATATATATATATATGTGTGTGTGTGTGTGTGTGTATGTATGTGTGTATGTGCGTGTGTGCGCTTGCATGTGTGTGTGTGCATGATACATAAGGAGTACGTTTGTATTATGCGTACCTAGAGTACGTAAGGAATAAAACGCATGCATGCATGATTTGGAAAATTTTACGTTTCGAAGGGTCCAATATTTTCTTTTAAATTTAGTTGAATTCTTTTGCGTCTGTTTTCAGATGTGTGATTCATGTTATTAGAATTTAAATATTTCTCTATTTTTACAAGGTAAGGTAATAATAGAGAAATATTTAAGGTAATTTTTTCCTGTTCATTATCACTGCTAAAACATGAATATAGAATTTTTAAAGAGCGATATAGAGAATTAATCCTCTGATTCCTCATCCTGCGATTTTCACGGGCATCTGAAACTGTTTTCTTTAAACATATGTTTTTAATGACCTAAATCAATATTTTTTTTAAAAAAAATACATTTGAAACAAAATTACTTTACAAATTTAAACTCCCAAATATATGCAGATTTCAAATGTGCAACTAAAAAATAAACAATTTGTGAAATTATTTCGTTAAAAAAATGAACACTCAGAAGATTAATATAAAAAAAGGAACGTAAGATATCTCGAGCATTTATCGTACAATTCTCTCCAACGATGTTTCACACTTCATGGAAATACGGAAACTTGGTTCGCGAATGGAATATTTTACGAACAGCTGATGTCGGCTTTCGGTTATTGGTTCGATTTCTTTTCACGTACAGAGAGAGCAAAAGAATTCGCTAACAGTTCAAGAGAAAACACTTTGGTCACATCAAATTAACGACTGAACGATAGTTGATTCCAACATAGAGCGAACCTTAAGAAGAAGAAATTCGGAACTCTTTCTGAGCAGTAAATATCATTAGCTGATCCTGCAAGCAATCGAAAGGGCCATCAGCTGTAAAAGAGGCGAGAGTTGTGTTACGAGTAGCCGTAGCTCCTTTCCATATCTGTCAGTCGTAATGATTTTCTTATTTAATGATACAGATTGGCGATGAAACATCGATCAAAGACTCATTACAACTATTCAACGGAATGGAAATCTGTTCGCAGCATTTCTCCTCCGTTGCATGGTATTTATCATGATGATTTCAAAACGCGTTAGCACTCAGGAATATTTGGTTCGGAACTAATAAGCATATTAAATGTATGTACCGTAATTCGAGAGTTCATGTTCTAAAAAATTATATAAGGAATGATTAAGAATTTTGAAAGTTTGTATAAACGTAAAATTAGCTTCTGTTCGAAGAAAAAATCATAATTGGAACCAATAAGCATATTGAAACTATATACCAAAATTTTAGAGTTTATATTCGAAAAAAAATTAATTTTTGGAACTGATAAGAATATTTAAAGAAAAATTTGTAATTGAAACCGATAAGTATTTTGGGCGGAAATCTGTAATTGAAACCGATAAGTATTTTGAACCAAAGTCTGAGAGTTTATGTTCAACGAAAGCATACATCAAAATTACTTTGTAGTCATTAAAATTCTTATCTCAAAATCATAATCTCCTTTAATACTTCATATAATTAACATAAATTACTAATAATATACTTTAGTAATATTTGCGGATAAATTATTAAGGAAACTGAGATGTTAAAATGCTGCATATTTTGCATTTTTTTTTAAATTTTGCTATTTACAAACAAAGAGAGAGGGTACTTTTTGTAGAATCCGAAAATGTATTATAAAAATTTAACAAATAGAACATTCTCGAAAATAGAATTGCAAAAGAGCGTGTTATGCTACAAAGAGATTTATCTTTATTTTTTTTCAAAGGTTACTAATTTTAGCATTCTGGTACACTTACCTGATAATCTACTTATGCCAAGTGCTGATATTTTGAAGATTATGAAATGAAGTTATTTCTATGCAATAAACACGATTTTTTTCTAATAAGCAATCAATAACAAATGTTAGACATGATGCAATATTTGTATAAAAATCACGATAAATTCGAATCATAAAATTAAAAAAGTTTAAAACTTAATTAAATTCAGTTTTGTAAATTATAATTATGCTTAGTGTACAGAATGTTATCTTTATAAGTACTCAGCAAATTTTTAAAGATATTAAATACAGTAGAATGTATGCAAGATGTACCAAAAACGAGCACACGATTTGTGCAAAAGTATATAATTACAGCTATTATTTATTGATACCTAATACATAATTATGCAATTAAATGGGATTTTATTTGCAAGAACAGGTACATATATATGCAAATATCTCAATATTAACAAATGGCTTCCATGCTTTTAATTTAAAAAAAGTGAGGAATATTTAAATTTGACCTAAATTTTGTTCATTGTCCTTGCCGAAGGCGTCGCAAATAAAATTTCTTTTTTTGACTTCGAGTTCTGGTGGTAAACTTATAATATCATATTCGGGTTCAGTATTCCAAGACCAAAGTTGAATTCAGGTTATTTTACTCGAATCTTAACTGGTCATGTTTCCTTCGTTTGTTATTTAAATCTTTTTAATTTGATAGAAAAAAATTTATGTTCCTGTGGCTAATTTGGAGATGCTAACCACTACGTTTCCTCTTGCCCTTCACCAAACGTTTTCATTTAAGATATGTGCCTATCCAAAAATTCCCATTTTCGTGAAAAGTTTTGAAAGTTTCTTTATTACTTTTTATTAAAGTCTACATATTTACGATTTAAAAAATGATTTGCATTTGTTTCTAGAGTAGCTAAAAACAAAGTTATAGCATAGATATTAAAACAGAAGAGAAATGTTCAAAACCGAAACAAAGCCATAGAAATGTAAACAATACATTTTAAGCAGTTGTATCTTCTTTTTTTATGCGATGACTTTTTAAATATGGAACATAGCTTTACTTAGTTATTTATTACAGTTGTAGGTGCATCTAGAAACTATTTCTTCACTTAATTTTGATTTATAGATTTGCATTTTCTGCAAAACTGCGATATTAATTTCTTTTTTGATTACGAAAAATCTCATTTCTTAAAAAGTATTCCATATATTCAAATGAAATTTCTTACCACAATGTTCTGTACATCTCTAGGTATGTTACGTAACTCAAACATAACTTTTAAGTATATAACTATTTATTTTGGTGCTATTTTTTCTTTAAGAAAGTTATTTATTTATTTATTTTGAAAAATCATTTATTTACAAATTTTGGTATAACTCAGTAAGTTTAAGAGATAACTACGTTTTTATGCTTCACAACACAGATATATGTATATTAAATATATTGTTGAAACAAAAAGTGAAATATTTTAATTAGAATTTGTTACATGAACTTTAGCGTAAGTGTCAAATTTTACTAAATTTTAACCAAATATGGCCAATATTTGAAGAATAAAAATAACTCATGAAAATGACTTTTGAATTTACCATTTTATAGACCATTGTAACTAAAAACATAAGTGTTTCACAAAAATTTCGTTTTTTAAAAAAAGTACTCCGAAGGTAGGCACATACCTTAAGTTGTCCTTTTATTGAAAGAAAATCAATTTGGCTGAAGTCCATGAGTGAAAATCCAGTAATTTGCATTTCAAGCTTAAATCCTGAATTCTTACGGATCGTAAAACTAACCAACAAATTTCATAATTGTTTCAATTTTCGGTTAAAGTTCTTAATTTTCAATTTTCTTTATCGAGTGCTTATAATTGTATACCTACTATACATATCTATATTTTTGCTCAGTGCTTCCTTTCTGGATATTTTAGTTTTTCTTTTTGCGTGTATTTCTTGTACTAAAGCTGTCGTCGGCAGACTTGCTAAGGGCGTGAGTCATTGTATCAGCATGCGTTATGAGCAAAAAATATGCATTCCAGATTAATAAGCGTTCTAAGAAAAGGAAGAAGATAAAAAGAAAAAGAAAAGCAAGTATTAGAACTATGACGGTATTCTCTGTAAACACATATATAGCTTTCATTTTTTTTTAATTTGGAAATTATGTATTATCCATTTCCCTTTGCTCCAACATGTATTCTTACTTCTTACCGAATTATTATTGTAAAAATTGTAAGAACATATTTCTTTTTGTCGATAAATGCTGAGTGCAGGGGTGATTGTCTCCCGAGGGGTTGGTTTGTAGCTCTAAGCCCCTTGAGTGGGCTCGGTCCGCTAGGTCGTTTTGCCAATAGTCTTCCTGTTGTTTCTAACTGCGACGTTAATAAACAATCGCATTGCCTTATATGTTTCTGTTTGAGTTTTAATTTGTTTAGGTTCTTTCTTTATTGATAAATGTCCTACTTTTTTGTGCATTCCGCGTTGTTTCTCTGTTTGCGAACTGATTTAATACGTGTCTACAATCAAAGGTGGATAGTATTAATGATCATTAAAAACTGTAAGATATGGAACAAATCTATTAGAATACTGTACAAAATTCTTGAAGTTTAAGGTACGACACTTAATTTATTGTAATATTATTTTACCGTTCACTCTTTTCTCGGATATATTCTTCCTATCTGAATTTAAAGCAACGGCACAAAAAATATTAAAGGATTGCAAAATTTTGTAGATTTAACATGACGTTTTTCATGGATGAAATTAAAATGTAAACCTTATTTTGAGAGAAATAGAGATTGAAAGTTTTTTTTTTTTTTTTTTTCCATTTCTTTTGTTTTTTCATTAATCGCATATCTCTCACCTAACGAAGAATTAACGAAGCTCTTAAAACTCCGACAGAATAATCAATGATTTAATAGAAGAAAGTATTTCGTAAAACTGCGTGTTTTTGCAAATTTTATTGACCACTCAATATCCTGTATTTAAACCAGAGTTTTAATCGTATTTACTGCTGATTTCATAAAAATGTAAGTAACAAATTTCATAACAAGCACTATTGAATTCATATAACAAGTAAAAAAAGGAAATAACACAAAAGTATTAAAATAGTAATTCGAATATTTAATAAAAATGGAAGATCTAAAATTACTTTTTCAAAAACAAATTCTTTTGAAAGTATCCTTATATTTCTAGAGATTTTTTTTAACCAAAATCCAATTATTTTCTCCATTGTAAATAAAATTATTCTTGTATACATATCGCTATGTTAATTATAATGGAAGTGCTGTAAAGTATTCTAGTGAATTATCTTTAGAATTGGAATTCAAGCACATTCATATGGTTAGGCTTTTCAAAATACACCCAGAAAGCCTTCACAAGTAATATTCCGCTCAGTCAATTTGTTTCGTGCAAATTGAATTCTTGATCTGAATATATTAATAGCAAACGCTACTTAATTTTCCAAAATTAAGTAGCGTCATATTTTTATCCGGTACCAAATCCAATTTCAGCTAAGCCTTTTTCATTGGTCATTTTTGTGAATAGAACAATAATAAGTTTTTATTTTAAATAATAATGTATGACGGAAATCCGCTAACTCATATTAGTTGGAATTCATAGTTATGAAACCGTGAGTTGGGTGAATAGCAAGTTAAGGTATTAATATAAATTGAGCGAGAATATAAATTCCAACATCAACAGGAATTTTCTGCACTACGTCTATACTCTTTCGATCTGTTTTTATTTTAATTGTCAATCATTTATATAAGAAAAAAAATATTTATAACTCTTAAAATTTAACCGATAAAAATGGTTGAACGTACAACTTATCTCACTGACCACGAGATCTTAAAAATAATCCCTTACATAAACTGGAAAATTTCGCTTTCCGATAAATGGTATTCAGATCCAATCTAAACTTTAAATTTAAAAAAATAATAATAAAAAAAAAAAACGACAAATAAAAAGTATTAAAACGGTCGATCGTCTCTTAGCAGGAGCCGCGGTAGCCTAGTGGTCAAGGTCGTGGACTAGCGGCCGGCGGTTTTCGTTCAGTCGATTCTTGGTTCGATCCTTGGCCGCCAAAGACCCGCCGTGTAGCCGGGGCTGATGCACGTTAAACCTGTTCGGGGCCCAAAATCCTCCCGTTGGCGTGGTGTGGATGTTAGGAGAGGGAGGTGCCAGCTCAGGTGTCGTCCTCGTCACTTGACTGTGGTTCAAAATTACGAGGTCCGTCGCCAATAGCCCTCGTGTTGCTTCTAGTGCGACGTTAATAAAAACTAAACTAAAACTAAACTAAGATCCTCTCTTAGCCCCAAGCTTTCAATGATGCGTCTCATAGATATCCTTCCGTTCAACTCCGCTCAGTTGGATTTTTACATTTTGTCTTTTGTGATGATTGTCACGTGTGCACTGTACTATCAGAGGACTTGTGAGCTCTGATTACTTAAAAGATTCCTACTCTACCCCAGAGCTTCTTTTCTTATCCGTTTTTAGGTGTGCAAGCAACATTCGAAACATTTTTTCTCGTATTTTTAATGTGTTTCATTTAGAGTATAAGTTTGCTGTTACAGATTAGAACTCCAGGACATGTTTATCCAAAGTTAAAAAAAGAAAAAAAGTATTAATATCTAGTCTCCACAATAAGTTCTGCCATCATCTGAAAAAAAAAATTGATTTGAATCTCATAAAAATGAGAGCTATGTTACAACCGCGAATTAAGCGGATGCGTGATTTAACAAATCGCGAACTAACGGATTAGTGTAAGAGTTTTACATTAATATATGTATCACTAACAGAATAATTTTAATTCTAAATATATTTCTTTATTATTAGAATTGTACCTTAACTTGACCTAAAATTATAGTGCTGAATGTAAAGAACTGTAATAGTTTTATCTGAATTTTTTAATTCTTGACTCTTCCTGGGGGATATTGTTTTGAATTTCGGCTTTGTGTCGCAAAACTCTTTTGAAGCGGCCCTCTTTAAACCATTCGCCACCTTCTCATTATGCCATGAGCAAGATTCCTTTAAGCCTTCTCACCTTGGCATGTGGCGGCGCGTTGGAACAACTAATATCCTCATGCAAACTGCAATTTTTCTGCGTGCGCACCTGATTAATTAATTAATGTTTATATCCGTGAAGCCATCAGAGGAACACAGCAGCAGAGAAAATGGAATTTTTGCTTGCTTTGCCGACCTGTATGCTGTCCAGGAGATCTGCTTGCTTACTGTTCTCCTCAATTCCAGGACATGTCTGGATTCCCTTTTTTCTCCTTCGATGTCCTAGACCAACACTGAGTTCATTCCGGATCAGAAAAAGACATCTTGCACCAGTAGATTCATATTTCTCGTTACACTACTAATCATCGTTCTCTATGGCATTAATGTTTACGACGTTTTTCGTTCTTCGTTCTGCTTCTCTATATTCACTTCCAAAATTATAAATTTATGACACGAGTTGTATCCATCTCAGTTAGTGATGAGCTATTAATTTGGTAAATATTTGAACTAATTTCATTTTTATTCTATCAGTAAAAATGCTTTCGTTCGACTGACGGTAAGTTCTGAAAACAAAGACGGACACCTTCCAAAAATAACACATTTTATTTTAAATAAAATAATTCACATGTTAAGTAATCATTCTTAAGAGATGGCGATTCCAATGGCGAAAATTCTAATCCAAGCAAAAACAACTTCGTTTTTCATAGGCCAGAACCCCCATCACCCGCTGCAATCTTTCTCTTGTTCGGATCCCCCCCCCCCCAGTTCGCTTTTCTCCAGAGCTCCCGTTGTAGTTTTAATAATTTAATAATAGGCGGTCGCCTCGGCAGCATAATGATTAGCGAGCTTTAGATCTCCCCCCCCATCCTTACTTTATCTGAAGTTGTTCTATCTCGTACACAATACTAACTGAAGAGGCAAATAAATATTAATATTTTTAATATTATATTGTCCTGGATCATTTGCAACCTACTCATCTTAGTCATTTGAAGTGTTATTTGTTTACGTATCTAATTATCTCCCCTTCACTTTTATCCAAATGGAAAATTTCTACTTTAAAAGACTTGGAATTCCTTTCACAATCATCATATCAATTAATTTTCACTTAGCAGCGAAAAAATTTAATAAGCAGGTGAATCTTAAGTCGGATTAATCTCAAAATCTTCATTCAATAATTCTACTCTTTTAATACCTCAGAAACAAACACTACTCGTGAAAGAAGTCCGGAGCTTAACAGAACTCAATTCATTTTCCACTTTTCAGCTTCTGTCACCTCCAAAACAGTTCCTAAAGCACGATTCGTTTTTCTTTGGAAAAAGTCTTGAAACTTGTCGCTCACATTACTTTCCACTGTTCATCAAACTATTCTTCTGAGAGTTGCTCCCTCATTTATCAAAGAGAAAAATTGAGACAAACAGCCATTTTCTTTTGTAAACTATTTCCTGGGACAATTAGAAGATTGAATGTACAGTTTCAAATATCAAAATCTGCTTTTGAACCCATGGATTTTGAACACGCCACTAGATGGCGCTTTCTTAAGTCGAAATACTTTCATTTTTTTTTTATCAGAGAGTAGAACGGAATCCGCATCGCCTGTTAAATGTAATATATATTTTAAACATATATTGGCACGCTCCTGTTAAATGTAAAGTCTATGTTAAACATCTATTTTTAAGTATAGTTTTCATGTGTTGCCAACTTGTTATAAATTGTTTAGTTTCTTGACTGTTGTCGGCATCTTTGGTTGAATTTTTTTGCAAAGTTGTTCGAATATAACTTTTTTGACTAGTGAGGTGTATCATATGATGATCATGTACTATGTTGAATCTATTTCAATGCACATCGTTGCCTAAAGAAATAAATTTTGTATTGTTTTATGAAAATTAAGACAGTCCACTCTTACTAAATTATTTTACAATTTATTCAATCTAAACTATCCTCCGGCGTGTAAATATTTGTTTATAATATAAAAGTTTCCTACTTGAAGTAATTATGTAAGCTAATTCAAGGTCATGAAAGATTTAAGAAATTTATGGGACATTATTGTATTATGGGAAATACAGCCCTTTTTTAAGCGATTGTAATTATTTTCAGATCTTTTTAGAAACTGAAAAAAAAAAACCACCATTATTTATGAAATTCAAAGACAAATTGCAGAAGATTTTCATTTTTTGTTAAGCAATAAACTACGTAATAATTTCTACATAAAATAGAGAAATATATCATTTAAAGTATAGTATCAGGTGGTCTTAGCAAATTTTGGAAGCGATAACGATTACAATCAGGCGAATTAGTTTTTGGTAACGCTGCTAATTTTTCTTTTGGGAAGTGATTTTTGAAGGGAAAAAAAAGATCTTTTAAAAATTCGTCACATGTTCCTTTTGCCTTTTAACATTTTCTTTTCCAAATCATTTACTGCAAGTGTTAGCTGTTCACTTTGTAGTGTTGCTTTAATTATCCTGTTTATTGTTCCTGAAAAATTATGGCTTACGTTTTTCTTATGATTGGGAAGGAAATGGGTAAAATAATTATGATATGGTAATGCATGGATAAAAATTTATTTTTGAAAAAAGTTGAACGTTCAACTTCCAAGAATGATATTCGGTTTATATAAATGAAGTAATTTACTCTCCTTAGGAGAATTACTTTATTAAAAGTAAGTGCTTTTTTATAAATCTTAATGCATAATATTAATATATGTAGTATAAATTTCTATAAACTGTATTTTTAGTATATATTATACTTATTTTATTCTTTATATTTACTTTTATAACACATAAACTAAAATAATTATAATGTGTTAGAATAAATATTTATAATTTTAATTAATTCTTATAAATAATTAATATTATTAAACCTATAATTATAAATTATAAAAATTATTTAAAGCTATAGTTATATATTCTTATTATATAACATAATAATATAATGATTATTATAATTATGTATAATGCTTATTATAATTGTATATAATGATTATTATAGCTATGAATTATAATTATGGTAATTGATTATATATTATATATTACATTTATGTTTTTATGTGTTACTATTATAACTATAATTATCTATTATAATAATTACATATCATAATTTTCATAATTATTATTATATTTTAAATGTGATTATAATAATTTTTGATAATTATTATTATATTTTGTAATCATATATTTGTATGATTTAAAACAAAATTTTCTAAATTTTATACTTAAATCAAACATTTATAATTTTTACAGTCATACCTAAATCTAATTATAATACATAATTATAGCTATTGATATTATAAATATTGTAATTTGTTCTATATAATCACTATAATCTTATTATTTAATAATGTTTAAATTTGCAATTTTCATCGTCAAGATCTCTGGTTTTGGCTTACTGTTCATTTTGACACTTTTTTGGCGACATATTTTAAAACTCTTCAACTTTTGCGCCGAAATCTCATCAAGGAATTCCCGTTACTTCACTTTAACCTATATATTTATTAAATCGATTTAGACGTGCACGAACCGTAACACGTATTGCTAAGTCTAAACAATTACTCTAAACGTTAGGAAAATCAGAAAGCATCTTTTGAAATAGGTCGTTAAACAAATTGATTTTCATCCGCATACATAACTGGATTTTTGATATTTTCTGAAACCTTAAGATCAAATTGAGGAGATCCATTTCTGTACCTGGTTATTTATGGCTTAATGCACTTTTTAATTATTATAATTATCTAGGTTTTGTATTAAATAATCTAGCTTTATTTCTTAAACTAATGTACATATGTAAAAATAATTTTTAGAATTTCATTTTGTGTTAGATGAAAAATATGTGTGATATTAATGTTCTTTTTTTTTTCGATTGTTTACCTCCCAGATCGATGAGTGAGTTATTATATTTTTGTAAAAAGAGGAAATAATGAATTTATTATTTGCGTTACTTTTGATTCAAATAAAAATAAAAAAGTAAATAAAAAATACTGATGAACTCATTAAAGTACGTGAGAGTTCATGAAGTACTTGTTCTTGGCTACAGATGGTATTGCTAAGGCAAATTGATGCTATTATGTGTGTGTTACAACACAAATTTGATACTGATTCATATATTTGCTTCTGATTTGGAAGCCGCTTCAAAATGTGATTTATACTGCATTGAGTGGTCAGCGTCATTTTACAGCGAGTTGTCATTACCGATGAGACTTGGATTCATCATTATACAGCGGGAACGATGCAACCATCAGAAAAAGGTTGAATCCAGTGAATATGCTCCAAAGAATTCAAATACGGTCGGAAAGTTTATGATTATGATTGTTTGGGATGCAAAGAGGGTTACACTCCTGAACTTCTCAGAAAGTTTTTAAACCATCAATAGACAAATGTCTCCCTTTATTCAATGCAATTACTTTTAGGGTTAATGAAATGGTTTTTTTTTTTTTTTTTAATTTTCTGTTCAGGGAAATACTAAAGAAAAGTAATACTCTTTATAAGAACAGTCACCATTTTGGAATTCTCTTATATATTAAAGAATTTTTGTAAATTACATACGATGTATTATTTGATTTAATATTATTCTTATCTTCAGTTAAAATAAGGCATGGTGTATAATATATCGCTCGGGATGCGAGGAGTGGGAACTTCTAATCATGGACTTTTCAGAAAAAAGGAATAAAGACCAATAGACAGAACAATAATGAATTACCTTATTCTCATTTCGCATTCCTTTAACCATTTTTCTTTATTATTATTCTCTTTTTCAGAACTCCAGTATTTTGAACTATTCAAACTATTTTGTTATAAGTTCACAATTCATATTTCATTAATTATATTGTCAAATTTATAATTGTATTTTCAATTAGAAAATTATCAATGCCTAACTTATAGATGCCTCTTGAGTCTTATATGCTGACATGTTATCCTGAACACATTGTGTAGCTGCTAGGTCAATTTATTTTACGTCAATATAATTTTTGAAATTTAAGCAATTATTGTAAATCTAGCCATCAATGAGGTCAGTCCTATTCTAGGATGGCCGAATCTGTAGGATTTCTATTTTATCCTTTTGATTAGTATCTTATGATAGATAGTACCATGAGTGTTTTTCACTGTTTATTTTATTTATCTATTTCGTAATTTCACGAGAGAGTAGTTGAGTTTGCATACACGATATATATATATATATATACTAAGTCAAAAACCTGAGACCGCAAATTTTAATTACATTACATTCTGGCATTGTTTCTTTGCTTTTCAATTGATTCTTAATTTCAAAAAAAAAAATTATGTTCGAAGACCCTTTAGAACATCTTTGAACCGAAGAAGAGCATCAGTCTATAATTCAGATAGTTAATAACTCTGCCGAAAACCCCAATAGCAAAATAGAAGTATTTTTTAGATGGAGGCAATATCGATCCTCTCGCAAAATGATCCTCAAAGACAAATTAGTTTTGAGACTCAGAAAGATGATGTAGTAACCTCTTTTCTTTTAATCCAAATAGTTATTGAAAACAGGCAGTTATAAGTAAAAAAACGAAGAATGTATAAGTAAAAAAACGAAGAATGAACGCTGAGGAAATAATCACTGGCAAAGAAAATGTAGAAGGTTTTAAACTTTAGTATAAACAGTGACACAGTGAAACTACGAGTACCAGACGTTGACGCAACAAGAGGCGATCGACAAAATGTATTAGTGATGGTATATATATATATAAAGGCCCTTGCCACCCTCTTAACTTCGCAACGGCTGTTGCTATATTCATAAAAGAGGTGTCTAGGTATATAAAAGTAGCCATACGCTACTGAATGAAACCAACTACATCGCCACCTGGTGGAAAACCGCGGAGTTAGCATTCCCATCTCGGTACTGGAACGAGATAAGGAAAAACAGTGATTTATAAAGTTGTAGAGCATCATCGATTTTAAACGAAAAGAACAACTTGTGGATATTAATGCGAAGAATAGAACGGTTAAAATGCGCATTTGTTTCTTAGTGATTTACTACACTGTGACTTCCCGAAACTTGAACGAAAAGAGAAACGATTATCTTTCGGGCATTTTCATTTTTTCCGATCGTTTTGTCACGTCATAATCTAAGAAATTACGTAAAAAAAATTGATCGAACACGGACAAACAATTTTTAATATAACTTTTTTTAAAAGTAAATAAATTTACAAAATATAACAGATAATAATAAAAGTAGACTTTCACTAATAAATAAATGTAATTGGTTTCAAAGTGGACAACGTTTCGCAGCGTTGCAGAGGCGCAAATGCGTATTGAAATTTTCAGCAAAATGCAATGAGTCTTCTACCTTTAATCTATTCCATTCCTTCCGAAGCGATTGGTTTAGAGACTCCAAACTTTTGTGTGATTTAGTTTAAATCCTGGACTCCAAAATGGACCGTACACTGTAATCGATGGTATTGAAATCTGGCGAGTAGGGTGACCATGCTGCAAATGATATCATGTCCGGAAAATGCGCCTTGCTCTTGTGACTTTTCGACCTTGTGAGCTGGTAAAGAGTCTTGTTGAAACGTCCACATTACATTGAAGAAATGCGTTTTGGACCACGGAAGTGCAATAGCTTCAAGAATGTTCCGCTGGTACATTTTTTGATTTATTTTAACTCCCTCATCCACAAAACTGGGAGGTGTTTAGCTGCTTGAGCATTTTTCGCCCCAGACCATGACCGACTTTGGATATTGACGATGTTCAGCAAATGCAAAGGTGCTTGGAGCTTATATAGCTTGGATCATACCGTTCAGGAAGTCACGAATTTGTTGGATTGTGAAGAACTTCTCATTATTGAAAAGAAATCTCTCCTACCGCTGACTTGTGGCCCGTCTCAAAAGTTTCTGGCATGTTTGGAGCCGCACGAGTTTGTTTTCTTCAGTGAGAAGCTGAATTTTTTGAAACTTGTAAGGATTCAATCTTCGTTCGGATTTAGCATTCGCTTCACTGATCGGTCACTAATTTAAATCTATTATTATTATTATTATTATATCCCTTTTCGATAACCCATTTTCTTCCTATCTCTTATTCACAGTTTTTTTTTTTCCAGATCACAAATATATGTTTTTTTCCCGTGAATTAACACACGCTTGGTGCTGGTTCGCAAAATATGGTCTTGCGCTAATGTAACCCCAATGGACTACTTGAAACATATTGTACGACTCTGATATGCATTAATTTAAACAAGCAAACACTCTAATCTCTTTTTCACTTCTAATAAAACCAAACGAAGTTGGAGAGAAAATACTATTTATTATACCTAGGGATTACCGTAGGTAAAAAGGATGGCGTAGATGAAGAAATAAAAATTAGCTTTAAAAAATCTGAACACTCATTCACCAGTTTGATGTGACTAGAACTGATGAGAATGAAACAATATTCAATGATATATTTTATCCTTGGATATGTAAGTGAAAATTAAAAATGTGGATATCAAGATTTTATTCACGATCCATGCTATTTTGATGCCTTTAATGAATTATACTTCATATGTTTCCGAAATTAAAATAATTTTTACTGATAATTTCATAAGCTTAATGACTGTCGTAAGTATTAGTAACAGAGAGATATGCCTAAGTGTAAGTAAAATAGAGAAACATCTTTACATAAAATATCAATATCTCCTTTTTTGTTTCACATAATTATGTTATTAATAAATGCGGTTTTAGAACAAATCCCTTTAAAAAGGAATTTTTCAGACACAGAGAAGCTGAGACAGATATTTCAAACAGTCATGAAAAACATTAAATTACATTTTAGAAATATGTCTTTATACATAATAGATCAAACGACCACCTAAAATAAAAGAATCCTAATTTTTGTAACCCATTCAAAAGTATGAAAAATCGAGTCTTTGTAGTCAAATGTTACAGGTTTCGCTTTTAGATAGGGGTAATTTTTTGTGAATTTAAATAACCAATTCGATAAATAATAGTAAAATAACAAAGAAAAACTAAAACGATTCGAAATTCAAAATTTAGGAAAAGATTTTATTCATAACTACCCATAAATGATAGTTTCCCTAGAAAATGTATTCTTCTTAAATGTTTTTCTTGTATGATATACTACAAATTTCCATATTTTGTGAGAATTTTACCAGATACGTAAGGTACAGTGCGCTATAAAAGAGAATTTATATCGGTGAAAAATGTATGCCATTTTAGAAAAGAGTTATTTTCATCCAAGATACGAAAACCGCCGTACCAAATCTCACTTTCGCCAGATATATATTTATAAGGCATTGACAAATATTGTAAGCTCTACTGCAGCATATGTGGGAATATTAGAAGCTATAGGATATTCCACTTATTTTTTAAAAATGTTTAGAAGTAAATTAAACCTTTATTCAAACTATTTGTGAACAATAGAATAAAAAGTCAGTCAAATCCATTCAGTCACCAAATTAAAAAGCAACAATTTATTAGAAATCTTCTGGAATAATACAGATGAAATTTGTGACGATTTAGAGCTAAAACAATAATGATTAAAAAAATTTCTTTCTCCTTTTTTCCCTCACACACACG
>BMAW01124402.1:76090-119001 GCA_019974015.1 Nephila pilipes
ATAGTTACAAAAGAATCACTTATAGAACTTTTTAATTAAATCTTTCTGTTTCAATGTTACAAATATAATTAGATATCAATTCAAATAATCTTTGAAATACATCTAAAAACAAGAAAATTATTTTACCGAATAGTAGAATTTAATTCGGCGCATCGTATATATATATATATATATATATATAACGCAGGACAAAAGCAAAACTTCATTAACAATTTTTGAAGAACATATTGGTTAAGTTCGTTTTTTCAGGCTTTGCGGACACATTCTTCTACTGATTTTATGAGTTGATATGCTTCTATATTACAGTAAGAGATATAATCGTGAATGCATGTTTCACCTAATGCAGAATTTAACCTGCAAATGAAAATGTTATGGAATGCTACATCCCACCATATTCATAAATATTATTTAATATATGGCAGAGTTCCAAAATATGGACTTTTCTCATAAAAACAACGAATCTATTTTATTTTTTCCTTCGCATAGCAGATAAAAGAAAGAATATATATTTTTTTACAAAGCCTATTATTCACAGAATGTAATTAAAACAAGAGACATTATTTCTCTGATCGTTCTTCCGTTAGCTAAAAAGTTTATGAGAATGACATCCTTAACATCACAAAAGACGCTCATCATAACTTTTGCGGCCGAGGAGAATGTATTTGCATTATTTGGAAAAGGTTCGCCAATTTTGACTGATTGATAGTTAATGCCATACTTAGAAACAACACAAGAGATATTGGTGACAGGCCTCCGTATTTAGACAAGAGACGGGAACCACACCTGAGAATTCAACCTCTCTTATATACATTCACGCAATATGGTAATTAGAGGGCTTGAAGCTTTGACAGATTTAACGTGCATCATCTCTGTAAAAGTGGGTCTTCAGAAGCATCAGGAATCGAACCCACTGCTACGACGCCGATCACAAACTCGTGACCGTGACCACTCAGTTGCAGCGCAGATTCACTGGAAGTAACCTGTAACGTAGCTTCGATATAAGCCCGGTCAGAGACATCTGTACTGAGCTTCTGTTTTTGTCTCCCGATCCCTCATTCAAAAGACATAATAATAGGGTATATTTCTCCTTAGTGGGCAATAAATAAGCAACACCTGGGGTCAGCTGCTTTGGTGCATTAATCGAACACATGGCCCTGCTACACAGGTGTGGAAGTGAGGATCGACCTTTGTGAGGAATTGTGAACTATGTGTCGGAATAACATGGAGATTTAGAGCCTATCCGTTTGACGTTCGACATGGGGGTCACCTGCATACCCGTGCGTCAAACAGAATATTGTCCGATAAGAACGAATGTGGTTGGGGACAGAGACGGAGGTTGTCTAGGAAAATCAGTGACCGTCCAATCGGAAATGAAAATGAATCGAAGGGAGCGTGAGAACTCCTTAGCCTGGAGATTTAAAAGGAACGGAGAAAAACAAAAAAAGGGGGATCCAGCAACCAGGGCGAGGAGTGTAAGATAGAGGTTGAGGTAAAGATAGAGGTAAATGACTTCCAAATCAAAACTAATCATCGAATCAAAGTTATATTTTTCTTGGAGCCGCTTAATAGATAGCAATACGCAATGATAACCCCATTTTATTTTATCAATGCCATTTGCCGTCAAAAATTGGTATTGTTTGAACCAATCTCGTTTTTTGTGCTATATACAGTAATCTCTTTTTAAGTATATATATATATATATATATATATATATTATATAAACATAAAACATATTTTAAAAGTATTTAAAACAAAAAGAAACACAGAGAGAAAACAGCAAAAGAGCTATAGAAATAACCAAAAATCAAATTAGTAAATACTTAATGAAGTCAAACAGAAATTTATTTAAATATAATTAAACTATCTAAAATTTAAAATCCTAAGCAATCATAACAAACTATTTAAGAATTAGACAATTTAAAACAAAGCCAAGTAATAAAAAAGTCAAACTTAAGATAAATGGAGATAATGTAATCAATATGTTCCATATTTTGGAATGGAATAATGCGTGCTTATACCGATAATTTCAGACCTAATAATCTTATTGCAGTGAATAACGTTATAAAAGATGGTAATAAATGAAAATTCCATTATTCAACCATAAGGAAAATAAGGAAGGTAAACATGGAACACTTATTCAATTCTACCTCAAAATACTAAAGTACATTTAAATAATAATCTGAAATATTGTAACACCAATCAAAACCTTAGCCAAAAAGAGTTATGTTAATTAATCGAATAATTATAACTCAAAGGTAAAATCAAATTAAAACATAATGAAACATAAAATACTTACCAACGTCTTCATAATTATTAAAATGTGAAACCATTTAAGCATGACAAGTTCACAAGCAGAATAATACTTTTTTTATAGTCCAAAATATCTTGAGCTTAATGCATTATAAATAGTAATATAAAAATGACTAACATAAAACAATTACAAACAGCGTAAACTATTCAAAAGTTCACTCCGCTACGCCATCTTCTTTACAACTATGAATAAATTCCCTACCAAAGTAAAAATTCTGATTGATTGATTTAAGGAAAACCATTAAAGATTATTTATTTAATTTTACTTATAAAAAATTAATGAAATAAAAAAAAACAATATTTAAATTATTCGATAATTCTTAAAAAATAAAAATAAAAAAAATACAATTAAGCGAAATAATAGATAGCAAATAAACATTAAAAATGTATGTACATACACATACGCACACACACACACACACACACACATATATATATATATATGTGTGTGCGTGAGAGAGAGAGAGAGAGACAGAGAGAGAGACTATACATTTTTAATGTTTATTTGCTATCTATTATTTCGTTTAATTATTCTTTATTATTATCTTTTTTATTATTCTTTCGTTAACACACATATATTTATACATATGTGTATATGTGTGTGTGAATATGTATTAAACACATTGATGGAAAGGAAATAGAAAAAAACTAACTTGTTTTGATGGAAAGGAAATAGAAAAAAACTAACTTTCTTATAATTAAAGGTCAATTTTTAAAACATTTGTTTTCGGATCATATATACTCTAGTTAATAATTCACTGTTGGAACTGTAAGTAATCATGGGATGTCTCTATCACTGAATATGTCAGTTGGTATAATAAAGTAACTTAATGTATACTGAAAGATGAGAGCTGTTTTTTCTGCAATGCTTGTTACCACTTTATCACAACACATTTACTTTCCTGGAGGGTGTAATCGATCATCTGAAGCATTTGTACCGGAAGAATCTCCTGATATTCTTTTATGAAAGAACTCGAAGGAAAAGATCTATTTTGTGTTTCGTATGGGTCATTCGTTTAATGTGAAGAAAAGAACGGTAGAATAAATCATGTCTCTGTAGACTTAATCAACCAGAGTAAATGTGGATGTCATAATCATATCCCTGTTATATCGCAGATCAAGGATTTAAGATCATGGAATTAGATCAGAGCCATTTTAATGAGGTAATTACGTAATGTGCTTGCTTGTAAAGAAAATTTTCTCGAATTAAGAAAATCCAAAAATTTTATTTTGTTGAAGAAGTAATATATATGAACAATGCATAATAGTATTTCATATAATTTAATGCAGCATTTTTGTCCATAACTAATATTTTACCAATGTAAATAAATAGAGCTTTATTAAACTTGGATTGGCTTAAAGTCGATTACACACACACACACACAATTAAGGCATCTTTCATAGAAATCAACCAAACAGTCTGCAAAAAGTTATTACGTATTTTTGCTCTAACATGATTGCCCCCATTTATATGTACACTCTACACCTAAGAAATCGGAGCTGTTACCTGGTAGCTGCAAAATTTCTATGCATAACGTCAATCAAACGTTGTATGTGTATACCAGATGGAGTGAGTTTCTAAAAAGCGTTGAATGTGAAGACGCCACGCCATCTGGTCTGCATAGACAACATTTGGGTGACATTTTTAATTTAATGACTGCGAGATAAAGGCACCTGTTTCGTAGGAAACTGTATCTTAAGGTGTAAAAAACAACGCATCATAAATAAATGGTCTACTTGCACAGAATCAGATGAACAGAATGAGCGTGATTAAAAATGATTGCAATTTCAAAGCAACTGGATAATTTATTCAAGTGATGGATCGTTACAAAACTTATGAAGTCAATACGATACTGGTTTATCAATAGTCTGGATGCAACTTTAACTCAGCGTGAATTTGATAGATTTATTTCTCAGATGGTGTATAACGGGACTTTTCTGGCCAAAATGTCTCGCACTTTCGGACTAAATCGACAACATTCTGGATTCGTTCTGGTGTCTTATCATCAGGTCTCAAATGCACTCGATAGGGAAGAGATTAGGCAACTTAGCTGGGAAATCAAGAAAGTGTTCCATGAGCATGAAGATATTAATTTATGGCAAACATGTTGGCCATATTCTTACAGAAAAGTCAAAACGTGTCGTCGAATTTCATTTACGTAGTACGTTTCTGTAAGTGTGTCTCCACTGAAGGAAATGCTTCCTATAATGTACTGTTTTGGACTTCCGTAATGTGCGATAATGAGGAAATGATGCGTTGAAACTAGAGAATAGAGGGCGCTGCGTGCTCTACGAGAGACTTAGGGGAGTTATAACTGCCTTCTTTAGCAATAACCCAGATATGTTTGAAATTTAGTAATGAATTCAATTCTTTCTTTACGTGTGTTGCGCAGCTACTGTCAGTCTATGCCAAGAATAGCTCTCGCCGATGTCAATGTCATTTCTGATGAACTTCCTGAATCATTGGAATCAAAATCGAGCATCATAAAAATAAACTATACATGAACATAACAATACGATGGCGGTTCAGAAAGTACCTGTTTTTGGCATTGTATGAATTGATATATAATGCTTGGGGGGAGCTAACTTTGTGATATACAGACAGTAGTTATATTTCAATTTAATGTTGCCAACCAAGTCTCGTGGATTATTTTCAACCGAAGATTTGAAAAGCCACCTGTCTGACAAGTAAGCGAAATTTGCATTATTATAAATTGCGAATATTTTGTGTTAGTTTACACATTTTTTGGTGCCAAAATACGAGACCGAGCCGTTAGATAATTAGCTTTAGCGAACTGATTAGTCAGATAATTAGCGAACTAAATAAATTTACCTGCGAATCTGAGTAATTTAAATTAATAAGACTGGATCGGGAAACATTGAAAAAGGCCAAAAGTTCTGACAAAAAGGCGGCAACTGATACTCTGAAATCAATAGAAATTGAATTAAATAAAAGTGATAAATTGGTTGATGCAATTCAGGAATTATTAGCGAAACTCATGGCTAAAGATGAAGATTTGTAAAAATACGACAGGAATATTCTAAATTTATGTGAACTTGAAGAAATTGATAGAAAATTAAAAAGCAACTCTCCAGCGCACATTGTAGGAGATAAAAGTGATGGAACCAGCAGAATGTAAAATTTCGTGCAGTTATTTTTCTCGAAAATCATCTTAGGAAATTTGTTCTTGTCTCAGAGGACGCGTGTAATAGTAGAAAATGCCAGATCGCCGTAAGCGGAAGCATTTCCAGTATAAAAACGATTTAGTGAGGGGAAAGTATTTGGACTCAGAAGGGCAAGATGGTCGATATGGCAAATCTCTGTGCAGATACACCTGGACGCGTTTACATTGCACCGGCAGTGGAGAGGATGGTTAGATACAAGGAAATGTGGCATGTTGGGGGGGGCAGTGCAGCCAGAGTGACATCAACACGCGTGGATTGACGCATCCACCGCCAAGCAATGGCAGACCCGGAAGCCATTTCTACTTCCATTCTGCAGCATGTTCAAGACACCTTTGATGTTTCCATATCGACCAAAACCATCTTCTGTAGATTTTGTGCTAGTGGACTGCACTCATGGCTTCTTTTAAGAAGATTGCCTTTGACCCCATAACATTGAAGCCAACGTCTGCAATGCACGACGGAATGGCACAGGGTCGTGTTCTCAGATGAGTCACGCTTCTGTTTCTCTACTGATAATCGTCGTAAACAAATGTGCGTTGATCTGGAGATAGGTCCAATCCGGCGGCAATAGTGGAACGTCCCACCGCGCGAAAGGGAAACAATTGTCACCTCTAGTCCGTATTCAGGGTTTCTAAGTCATTCTATGATTCTAAGTCACCTCTAGTCCGTATTCAGGGTACTTTGACGGCCCAACGATACGAGAATGTGTACTGTAGCCGGTGACATTCCCCTACTTTCGGGGGGTGCCCAATGCCCTTTGTCAGCAAGATAAAGTCTGACCGCATACTGCTCGCATCAGCCAACGTGCTTTACAAGGTGTACAAATGCTTCCCTGGTTACCATTCTCTCCTGATCACTCTGAATGATCTATTGAGCTGAAGTGATCAATGAGAGTCATATGTTCCATACCTGCGTAGAATAAGGAGTTTTACAAGTAAACATGGAGGAGATAAGAAGTCGAGGATTCAAACTCTCATCTATATATATATTCTAAGGACTCGAACCCGATTCGTTCGGTTGTTCAGTACAGAGTTATTATATAAAACACGTGCAGTGAACTGAGCGTTTAGTGAGCTTTCCTACAGACATAGTAGGTTCGGGATCAATAATTCACAGATTTGAATTCAATACAACTTTACAAAACTACTTTTTTAATACAACTTTTTATTCATGAGACTAATGAATATGATTATTTAAATAATGAATAATGATAGCAGAAAGAAGTTTTATTGGGGAATTACAATACTAAATAAATTACTTCAATATACGCGTAAAAATCAATACTATGGAGATGAAAGATATTCTCATCTTAAAAATTTACAAAAGAAAATAACTTTTGAAATGTTCAGTCTCCTATCAGTTTGAATAGAATTGAAAAGTATATATATAACGCATATTCCTGTGGTATCAAAATTACAATTTCTTTCTTTATTACAGTTCATTGAGAAGTAATATTGAATTTAAATGCTCTAATTCAACGATTGAAACGAATAATATTTCTTAAAGAAACGATCATCATTCAAATTTAAATGAATTGATGTTAAAGAATGGATGCTTTCACCGTAAAATGTTTGTTGAATGACGCCAGTTTTGCATTTCGATTTTGTTTAAATCGATTTAAACTTTTTGGATATGAAACTTATGATTTCGCATCTGGTACTCTATAAAAGTATTTTATCAAACTTCCGCCTATTAATTCTTTCAAATGAAAGTCAATGAAAAATGCTTATATGATGCTTTACACATTTTTAAAAAATTTTTATAAAACTATTCTCTAAAATTTTGTTTCCCGAATTTTTATCCAGTGACCCGGATTTTCTTATATACAGTCGCACCTCCCAATAAGGGTGACCCACCGCGCCAGACCTTGTGTCTGTTAAATAGAGGTGTCCCTTAATAAGAGGTAAATACATTTACCGTTTTCAAAGAATCAGTACGAACAGATTTGTACCTTTAATAAAGGTGTCCATTACAAGAGGAATTTTTGTATTTTTTGTGTGTACGTGTGATCTACTGAAAAACCATAGGTAATTTTAAGATTTGAAGGTTAAAAAATACTATTTCGATGTCAGTATAATTTTCATTTGCTTAAATAATTCTCAATCGAAATTATTACAAAAACAATTGCAAAATGAAAATTTAATAAGATTAAATCCGAAATTTGAACATATACCTTGCCAACAAAAAACTTGACATTTGGCGTAAAAGAAGCTACCTTAATTCTTAGATTCGGTTTGATTTTCAGGATTTAATTTCTTATATTAATGCATTAATCTTTTAGGAAAATCTGTGTTGAAAGTACGACTTCATATTTCTAGTTCGGTTCGAAATGCACACATCAGAAATTATACAGCTCTTTAAGATCTTACTCTTGACGACACAACGGCCAACAATTCATCAAAGGTATTCTCTAGTATGTCTTTGAATGACGGGTCACACGACAGTTCAATTATAGATTCAACAACTGATTCGGTTAATTCTGTCTCGTACTTAACGTTAAATGTAAATCGATTCCTTTTACATTACGTGTCGCTGTTGATTAGGAGGAAACACTCCTTAGGATTAGTCTGTGTGTCTATCAATTGTTCCTTGAGAACAGCTAAAATCTCGTCCGGCAATGAGCTTACGTCATACTCATTCTGCAATTCTATTAGCTTTATAAAAGTTTGTAATTACCAGCTGCTACACGACGTGACAACAAATTAAGTTTTTTTAAGTAGCAGCTACAATCTTCTCTTGCACTTCAAAAACAGTAACATTAACAAACCTTATACGTTCAGATTTAAATTATTCAAAAATATCACGAATAATGTGTGACGCCCTTCCTAAACATTTATTTCTACCCCCTGTTGAAATCCAATTGAACAGTCAATAATTATTAGACTCCAATTGAAGATACGAAAGATCAAAATGAAATACTTCATTAATAATCAGTGAAGGTCTTCCTCTCTCGAACCCCATTTAACTCATCAATTCAAAATTATGATCAACTATTCAAGTCTTAGCTTACCAATTCCTCGTTCGAATACAACCACTTCTCACAAATAGCTTATTTTTTTACTGCCTTTCATTTTTATTTCATTTATATATCACTATCTCTAATTCAACTCATAGCACTTCTAGTGGTGATCTAATTTACGTAATCACGTTTTATTTTGGCTCGAAAGAAGTTGTAATGTATGCAATTCGAATTGCTATAAAGTCCCCGAGGTTAGTAAAGAGTAATACGCGAATAGTCCAATACCAAAGTTAATTCACATTGGTTTGAGATTTATGATAACTGTAGCGAATGCGGGTCGACCAGGTAATTTTTTCTTGTGTCTTGATACAAGGTCACGATCCACAATTTAAGAAACCCTGCTTTATAACCTTACAATTTGGTGAAATTCGTAAGACATTTATGCATTTTTCAGCGTAATGTTAAGGATACCACGACATACGAGGATTTATGGAATACTATTTCCAAGACTCCTTCCTGACATGTCACTTTCCATATTATTGGTAGAGCTTAGATTGCGTCCCTTAAAATGATATTTTAATCATTCTTTCGAACTATAAAACTAATTTTTGGGTCAAATTTTTTTCCCCTTTTTAGTTGAATGTGGACATGATTTGTGAGATATATTTGCATTTAGGTACCATTTTAAAGTAATCTATTATACAATATGGTTCCAAACCTCTAGTACTTCTATAAATGTTATTTATGCATGTAAGGAACCAGAATTTTTTTTTCTCTAAGTAATGCCTAAATCTTAAGAAATAATATTTGATATGATAAAAAGTAAGATAATACTAAATTTCCAAAATTATAAAGTTTTATAATTTTTTCAAAGAATATACATACAGTAATATCATTAAAGAAAGTTGTTTAACTATTTTTTTTGTGTGTGAGTGTTAGGCTTATGTGTTTTATACGTAAGGAGAAAAATATTTTGTTATATTTGTGGAATATTATTTTTAAAAATGGTACTTAAATACAAATGTATTTGAAAAATCATGTCTATATTCAACTCAAAGGGAAAGAAGACATTTTGACTGAAAAAGACATTTATAGTTCAATAAAATGATTAAAATATTATTATTTGTTTCACAAAAAACCTAAAATCTACGAATAATTTTAAAACATAAATGCCACAAAAAAGTGTCTTAAATTCTGTATTTTACTTTCCCCCAAATGTCCTGGTACTCTTAAAGAACAGGACCTGAAATTGAAACACATTTTTCGATAAAAAGAGTGTTCGAACATTAATTTCATATTCTTACTTTGCAATCTGTTATAGAGCAGCGCATTTTACTATGAGAGTATTATTCATTTCTTTCAGAATCAATATCTTTGATTCTGGTGTAAAATGTATACCATGTTTCGTTTTCTATACTGTTATGCTACTTAAACTTTCCGTGCTCAAGTGAAAAACTGTACATTTTTTAATATTCTTAATTTTATTGCATCATAAACGGATATTCATGTTACGACGTTATAAGCTATCAAGAAAATCAGAACAATTTTCTGCCGGGAAATGTGATTTGATTGGGTTCTTTGACATTAGGTGAAGACAGACTTTTAAATGAATCACATTTTTCATTAATATTGTGAAACAAGCTGAATGTATATGCCTAATTTGATGCCAGTTTTAAATTAACTTATTCAAATAGTAAAAAGTAAAATTGCTCCAATAATATTTTCAGCACTTTTGCACTCAGTTTTGAATAATTAGATTCAAATAATATTTTCCATATTCGTGACTCAATTTATTAAATTACGAAGAAGATTATAATAATAGTATTGCTTAAGATTCAATTTTATTTCGAAGAAAGACATTTGCCCTACAAAAATGGTAAATTTGGAGAACAGATCCGAGAAGGGGTATTTGAGGAAATCACTTTCAAAATATGAAATAGATTAAATTAATTGTTTGTTTGTTAAGGATGCCCTTAAAAGCAATACGAGTTACCGGCAACGAACGTTGTAATTTTCAACCTTAGCCAAATTACGAAGATACACTTGAGCTGGCTCCTCCCTCTCCAAACATCCACACCATGCTAATGAACTTGAGGATGGATCCTCCGCAGATTTAATTTGCATTAGCCGCTCTACACGACGGGTCTGTCGTGGCATCAGGGCTCGAACACACGACTCAACGAAACAATGTTGGCCTCATATTCACAATCATGACCATTAGGCTACCACAGCCACAAAATATATTTGAGATGTTTTGTAAAAGCGCTATACTGGAGTTGTATCACATATTTCTTTTGAAATAACCCTTGGAAAATTAAAAGTTATATTGTTTCAGTTGAAAATCTCTTCCTGTTATGAATGAAATATGACCTGAGTGAGTTATTTAAGTGATGTTAATAGGATTGAGAAGGTGCATTTATAAGTTGTAAAGCGCTAAATGCGAATGTTAATTGTAGAGAAAGTGAGCGGAAGTTATAAGTGAAGACATTAGACTTGTGCGTAAAGAGATATCGGATCAAAAATAAAGAAAAGGAACATAGGATCAAAAAATCGGACCTACATTTCCAGCACTACGGATTCGAAATCACTTGATCTGTAATAGCTATGTATCTAGTTATTATTCTTTAGTTTCGTACGTGTGTAGGGTTTAACTAATATCGGAGTTTGGTAATAAACATCATGTGCTTTGATTAACTGATACTTGAGCTATACTATACTTATATTACTTGAGATATTAACAACAGATAAACGACAAAACCCTAGTTACAACTTAAGTTACTACCTGGTTTGACTTTATTAGTGACTGAGCTAATTCGTGATTCTTTAATTATTGATTAATAGCGGAATGAGAATGATGCAATTTTGGATGGTAACATACAAAATCTAAAATACATATGAATTAAATTTTCCTGACATATAGAGTAGAACTTATAACAATACTTCCGAAACAAAACAAACCTATGAATTAGTGGTAAATTTGTTTCCACTCCGATGTCAACAAATAGAAGCACACAATGGTAATACAAGTTTTACTTAAAAGCCAACTCTCGTCAAAGTTCGGTATTTTTATAATCACCCTAGTAAAATTTATTATTTTGAAAAAATGGTAAACATAACGGGAAAGTAACTTTAATGACATGATTGTTATCTCTGGAATTATTTAGTTGAAAGGAAGTACTCAAGCTTGAAAATGAATTGTTTTGTTCCATTACAATCGAGGTAAAAAAATTAAAGCTATTAATTCTGTTTAATTAAACTGAAATCCAGGAAACTGAGAAGATGAAAATATTTAGTTCTGACTGAGATAAGATGACCAGTAAAATTTAATATTTTGATAAAATAGCAAACATAACTGGAAAGTAGCTTTAATGTCATGATTAATATCTTTGGAATTATTTAGTTGAAAGGGAATATCTATTCGAGCTTGAAAATGAGTTTCTCTGTTTCATTACAATCGAGATAAAAAAAAATAAAGCTATTAATAATGTTTCATTAAACTGAAATCTAGGAAACAGGGAAGATGAAAAAATCTATTTCAGACTGAGATAAGATGACAAGATGATGAGATTTTATTTTGAGAAATCAAGTGGTAAAATCTTCTTGTCGATTCAAAAACAAATCAAAAGGCTTTTTTTTTCATGCCGTTGAGGGGAAATGTTCGTTTTGCTTATTGGCAATGTTTACAAGGAAATAATTCAAATTTTTGAGATACGAAATGGAAGAAAGTAATGCTATTTTCTAACTTAAAATATTTCACATAACTTTATTTGATTTATCTAATTGAAGACAAATATTATTTCCAATCAAATTATGATTATTTACGCGATTAAAAAATAAAACCATTGTTATTATGTAAAAATGAAGGACCATTATAAAGTAATACACGTGAAACAATTGCAATTTTTCAAATGCAATAAAAAACTGGATTGAATAATGCAGTAATCCCGGTAGTCGAGGTTCATGGTTACGAAACAACAAATTGTAATATAATCATATAAATGAGCCACAACATAAATTCTAACATTGATATGAATTTTCTAAGTTCGTTTATACTCATACATCATTATTTTAATTACCACGGAAATAATATTAGAAGAAAAAAAAAATCTCAATATTTCTAAAAATTTGACAGAAGGAAAATGATTGAACTTACAGCTGTTCTCACTGACCTCGAGACTTTGAAAATAGTCTCTTAAGAAATAAGGATAAAAGATGAAATTCCCAAATGGGACATTTCCCAAACAAAGAAACGATGGTTCATATTCAATCTAAATATTTAAATCTAAGACGCATCACTAAGAAGTATTGAATTGGTCGACCCTTTCTCATCCCCAACATGTGTTCTACTACTGTCTGTCTATCACAAAGTTAGCTTCCGCCAACATTATATATAAATCCATACAATGCCAAAAACCGGTATTTTCTGAACAACCATCATATTATTATGTTCATATGTAGATTCTTTTTATGATGCCTAATTGTTTTTTGATTCGAGTGATTCAAGAAGTTCATCAGAAATTGACATTGACATTGGCGAGAGCAATTCTTGAGATAGACAGACAGAACTTCATGTTGCTCTCCACTTATTCGAATGTTCATCTTTTCTCCTTTGTCACGGAAGTCACCGTTTGAATTTACGATCGAGGGATGTGTGACCCATCATTGCATCCTCCTCTTGTCTCAGATAGTCAAAGCTTGGAGTTTCTTCTATTTTTTTCAATATATGAGCATTTTATTCTCGTTACTTTGTCGTATCTTCCTTTGGACTTGCATATCGATCCGATTTTACAATCATCGCCTATTTTAAACACTTTTCTGTCTCCTTCGTTTCGAATTCTTCAAAAAGTTCTCATTGCTCGTTCGGATATTTGTTACCCTTTTTTCATCTTTTGCTTCATTGCCGCGTTTCTTCCAAGGTTAAAGATGGATTTCGTTCCCTTGCTCCCTCCCGCCGCTTTTTCACTCAAGTCTTTTTTCGTCTGTTTTTTTAATACCTTTTTAAGATTTTCTCTCCTGCGTCTCTTTTGTTGATTTATTTCTTTTTGTTCTGGCATTGTAAAAGATTTGTACTCTGCACTTGCACTTCTTTTTTACTTATTTTTACGAGAGCAAGTATTATTTCACTTATTTTTCTGATATTTCTAATTTCTCTCATTCGAAGTAAAAAACTTGGTATTGCAAATTGGAACTCCACAGCATGTTGATCGAGCGATATACAAATTATAGAGTTAAAAGTATAATTGTAATTTCTAAACACGAAATCCTGACATCCTCTATTGAAGATTAATCTGAATCTCATAAAAAAATTCCATAAAACTACCGCAAGTTAACGAACCTCGAGTAAATGAGGTCCTATTGAATTCTGAGACGCCTGTCCTTCATTAACCAGTTCTTGTACCATATCTCATTCTGATATATTCAAAAATTCCTAAATTCCAATTGAAGACAAGCAAAAAAAAAAAAATAAATAAAGACGAATTCCTTATTTGCTAAGCCCTGTGCCTCAACTTAACTCACAATCTTAATTTATGATTGAAACAAGAAATCTACCTTACCAGTCGACTCGTTCCTAATTCCACAATTCTCTTCAACAGTAACTACGTAGCTTAATATTTTTAGTAGAACTATCTTTGATCCACAAAACTAACAGAAGAATTTAAATATAATTAACAATTATGTGACAAGACAAGTCGTTAACCTCTATCTCCCTTTATTTTCCATTAATTCTATTTCTCTTATATATCATTATATCTAAGCAGATTCACTTCTGTCTTCGTGTAATTCACTAGCCTAATCACATTTTGTTTTCATTGGGAAGGAATTAAGATTTTACGCAATTCAAAGTGATATAAAGTTCCTGAGGTTAGTGATGAAAAATAACTCGCGAAAAGCCCAACGTCTGGAATAATCTGTAATCATTTACATAATTTTAAGAATTAAGTAGCTAAAGGTTAAAAGCCAATAAATATGAATATAAATATAATTACTGCTAATTTTAATTGTAACATGGTAATACGAGGACGCTTTTGTAAACATAGCCGTCAAATGTAATTTCTAATAATTACTTCCTTCACTTTCTATTTCAAATTTTATTTAAAACTATTATGATACAAAAGTCCGATGATTAGAAAATCACATACAGATGATAACGTAGTTATTTTATTCACATATATATGAATAACCAATATTTAATCCTAAACCATCTATCTGCAGCAATAGTCCCTTTATTCGTCTGATATAACGCTTAAAATAATAATCTAGTGTTTTCCTTACGAAACAAATCGTGTTCGAATTATTTGAAGATTTAAAATGAGCGTCCGACTCTTTTACCCTAAGTAAATTTTTCCTGGCTATGATCCAATAATAATTTATCACACTTGGCAAGACGATCACTAACTGATTACTATTCCTTCGCTTATAGTTTCAGCCAACCTCAGTATTAAATTCTTTATTGATTACAAAAGTAATTTTATCAGATCTGATCTCTACGTTTTACTAAATAAAATACAGTCTACAAAAGTAACGTTTCGTCCTTTGGGAAAGATATTCAATTCAAACAATATCACGAAACTTCTCCGAAGTTTTAGCTCAAGGGAAAAACACGAAAGAGATCACGCTATGTGTTCTGTTATATTCAGTTGAGATACGAAGAGAACTTTTACATCTAAACTCGATTTCATTGCAATTTGTTTTACTTACAGTTTGTAACCTAATTTCACTCTGAGTAAAACATGCATATGGCTCTGATTTTATAATAATTTAAAAGTCAGATTGAATGATTTAAAATAAATTTCTTTTCTCCCAACCGTGCATCTAGTTAAAATACATACATAAAACTGTATGTGACCTTTTCGAAAAGAAATATTTTCCTACATATCGAGCATAATTAATAAAATTGTTTAACGTACGCTTATTTAAAACCTAAATGGGTTTTTTCCACACCACTGCTTAAAAACTTCCATACCATGAAACTTAATGTCCCATGAAGAAAAAAAAGCATAGCGCAGGAAAAAACGATATATAGGTCTCCTAACGACTTTGTTTTTCTTGGGAAATTACCAGTAATATTTCTCAAGAATAGTATACATTTTCGAAAAGACTTCCATGCATGTGAAACTAGGCTGTGGCCGATATTTATTAACTCTCCATCTTATTCCTTTCACCCCGGCTCCTAGTTTTCGGTAGTTGCTTGGTGTGATTTTCGAAATCGTGCCAGAGCGGCATCAAACGTTGGATTTTCCAACTCGTAGTCCTTTCAACTGGAAACAAGATGTCATGTCGGAATAGTAATATGTAAGGTTTGCAGTTGTGATGAAGACATATAAAATACATTGCATAAGAAAACTATTAAAAAAGGAAAGGAAAAAATTTACTGACATTATTCTAAATAAACTTCTTCATCAATCTGCAGTAAAACGAATGCCAATCAAGTTCACGAAACAAATCTCACAATATTCAACTTACTGCTTTGAAACCGATATCATTCGAACTGTCAATACTTTATTTATGCTAATCTTCCTTTTGATAAAGCGAAAATTTTTCAAAATGACCTCTTTTCAACATCATTAACTGACCTACTAAGTTTACCAACAAAAATCAAAATCTCGCGGTAACAAAACCAAACAAATCTCGTGGTAACAAAACCAAACAAATCTCGCGATGTTCACATTAATGCTTTCAAATCGATTTCATTCGAATTTCTATTACTTTATAAGCTGATTTTCTTCTCATTTTCGAAAGTTTTGTAGCCGTAAAGGACACATATAAAACGGATTACATAAAAAAACCCAGAGAAAACCACTAAAAAAAGAATAGAAAAAATTACTTATCTTATTCTGAAAGGGCTTCTGCATCAATCGGCAAGAAAACAGTTGCCAACCACATTCACCAAATAAATCATGCGATATTACTTTCAAAAGGAATTCAATCGAATTTTAATACATTTAAAACTATTTTCGTCTTCCTTCCACAGCAGTGGCACCCTAGTGGTTATGCTCGCGGACTCACGGTTGGCAGTTTTTGTCGAGTCGTAGGTTCGAACCCTGCTGCTACTAAAGACTCACAGGGTAGCCGGTGCTGATGCACGTTAAATATGTCTAAGCTCAGAATCTTCCCGATGGCGTAGTGTAGGAGTTTGGAGAAAAAGGTACCAGCTCAGATGTCGTCATGGACACTTTACCGAGGTTCAGAATTATGAGGACGTCGCCTTCGTGTTTCTTCTCAGTGCGACATTAATAAGCAATCAAATCTCTTCTTTTTTTTCGCCGAAATCAAATAATTCGCAACAACCCATTTAAACATTTTAAGTACGTAAAATTCGTGGTACACTGTGAAAAGTCACAATGGGATCAAATCTTCTAGTAAAAAGAGTAATGGTTTTATAGTTTAGGCTGTTTTACGGTTTCCGGAAAATATGTAAACTTAGGAAAAGTTGGCATTTATGGCAAAAAAAAAAAAAAAAAAATCTTTCGTCCCGCAGCCCCCGTGAAATAGGATCCTACTTTCAGCTTACCAAGTACTCTTCCACATAAAAAAAAAAGCCGTTCTGAGAGATTTTCTTTGAAGTACGTAACAACTCACCTCGACTTGCAGGTCACGTCGTTAGTGATGTCTGTTATCATCTTCTTAGGTCGCAATAACCGAAGGATCATATGTTGTTACATTCTAGTCGTGGATTCGAAACCTGGTTCTTCTAAAGACCAAGTCTTGTAGCAGGACTGATTCACTTTAAATTAGTCGAGATTCGAAGTCCTCACGTACGTGAGGCATGGAAATTTTGAGATTGGGTTCCAGCTCAGTGTCACCCTCGTCACTTGACTAGAATTCAAAAGGACAAAGGCCATTGTTTATAGCGCTCTTGCAGCAAACTGCGACATTTACAAACAATCACTCAAACCATCGTCTTTTTGTTTTCTCGGCCTTCATAGCTTTTACAAACTCCCACATGATCTAAAATGTCTAATTTCCCCCATTTGATCATCATTTTGCTGAACAGGGTGTTTATAACAGATATCAACATAAGCTTGTATTTCAATTTTCATTCCTTTTGAAATTAAAAATTCCGTCAGTTCATAAGTTTTTCCGACCGATATAAATTTATATACAACAAAATGCTTTTTCCTCTTCACCACCAGATGTTGAAGTTAGTAAAAATAACTTTATCAACAAATACATATTTTACTGGAACGGATCTTATTAAAATTGATTTCTTGAAACAAATATTGAATTAATGAACTTGAAATTAAAAAAAAAACCGCTTCCATTAAATAGTACGCGAATGGCACTGAAAAGTATTTATTGTCTTATTTATAAGGGAGCTATTAAAATAATGGCCAATATATTATCACACTCTCACAAACACAGCTGACTTATTAACTCAGTCTTAATTGCATTCTACAAAATTGTTAAATTATTTTTTTAGTAAAGGCGCTGATCATTTATCCGAATCTCTTTAAGAATAGGAGAAATAAAACGTAATTTTTAATAAAGTGATATATTAGGGTAATTAAGATAAAAGCTTTCTTTAAAAAACAAAGAAAACAATTTGACTGGAGTTATTTTACTTTTTATTGAATAAGTTAAAAAAAAAAAAAAGAAAAGAAAAAACAACAAAGCAAAACAAGAAAGTTAAAAAAAGAAAGAAATGAAAATTTTTAAAAAAGAAGAGGCAAATTAGCTGATAGTCACCTAATTCCCTCCAGATCAGAAGTTAGTTTGCTAACTTCTGATCGTTAGCGATCATTGATCAATTTCTGTTCGGAATTAGGCGCTTAACAACACCCGTGCGTTTTAATAAAAACAATTTGTCAAAACATTTAAAGACATTTAAATGTAGAAAAGCGTTAACTTACGAATTGAATAGCTAAAAGCGGAATAAAGGTTGAAATGAAAACCGGTGTCAAAAATACATGTAAAGTAGATTGGTTGATCATTCACTAACGTCGCACTTAAAAGGAACACGAGGGCATTTGACGACGGACCTCGCCTTTTTGAACTATGGTCAAGTTGTGATGTAATTCCTTCATCATGTAACTCCCTAAACTTGTTAAAGTCTAATTAAGTAATCGATAAGTTCGAGACTCCAACTGAAGATACACCAGAGAAAGATAACACAGATTATTATATAACACCACAGAATATGCAAGATCCACTACCTCTGGAATCCCTGTGCCCGCGGTAGACTAGTGGTCACGGACTCGCGGTCGGTGGCTTTTGTCGAATTGCGGGTTCGAGCCTTGACGCTACTAAAGACCCGCAGTGTAGCCGGGACTGATGCAAGTTAAATCTGTAGAGGCTTCATGATTTTCCATTGGCGTGGTGTGGAAGTTAGGAGATAGGGGGGGGGGTGTCGGCTCATGTACCACTTCCCCTAGTTTCAAAATTATGAGGTTCATTGCAAACAGCCCTCGTGTTGCTTCTAATCCGATGTTAATAAAACTGAACCAATGTAAAAAATGATTTATTTCGAACATCAAGAAACCAAAAGTTAGCTTCCGTTATCGGAGTACTTTTGTAATGCCACTGTATGACTTTCTTCTCCTTTCATTCTAACTATGTATGAAAGATTCACTTATCAACGCAATCCCAAATTAATAAATAGATAATGAATGGAATAAATTTTTTTTCATCCAGAGCTTCGATTAACCAAACGTCAATCCAAAGTTTCCTGTATCTGTGGATATGCATAAGACCTAATGTAGAAGATCTAAAATTATCTATTTAGGTCACAACATTAAAAGCTTTACAGTTAAACAAAAATAGATCAAAATGATACAGCCAAATTTATCAAATACAATTACATAAAAATAGTCAAAAATTTTAAAGAAAGAAGAAAGAGGGAAAAGATAGATAAATGGCAGAAAAAAAAGAATAGGATAAGCAAAATAGGATAGGAAAGAATAGGATAGGAAAAAGATCCTAAAACCTTAAAAGATAAGGAAACAGACCTACAGACGAAAAAAATGGCTGGATAAAATTTGAGAGGTTTAAACGGATGAGAAGCGAGAGAGAGAGAGAATAAAAGAAATTGAAGAAAAGCAAGAAAAATGGTACCAAAAGTTGAAAGTAAATCTCGAAAGGGACAGAAGACAAAGACCCCAGGTCAAGAAGTTAACAAAATTTTAGAAGCATAGGGCCTTGGTTCCCTTAATTATCGAACAAATTCTTAAAAACTTTGAAACACTAAAAGATAGGAGAAGGTGTAAAGTTATATAAGAGTAATTCTATTCGGTCTAGACCAAAACCTTAAAGAGGCAAAAGAGTCAGGATAAACAGGTCTGAAAAGAAGAAGGCCTGAAACCCTGAGAGTCTAGGCGATGAGGAATTGGAAAATGCTTCAAGGCAAAAAATAGCGCAAATAATATCAGGAAAACATTGCGAAAAGATTCCAGAGGAGTAGTCAGACATCAAGAGACAGTTGAGCAAACAGTTACAAAAAAAAGAAGACTAAGAAGTCTAGAAAGACTTATGTCAAAAACACATGAAAAAAATTTTAAAAAATTATAGTTTTATTCTTAGTTGTAGCGGATCACTCAGGTCCGGATCCTTAATAGACTTAAAGTTGAGGTTCGGATTTATTGACCTTATGTAGATCTTCTCTGGCTGTGATCCAATAACACCTTACAGTGGTTAATGTTGTCTCTATTCCTTGATTTGTAATATCCACTCACTTTCTCATCTATTAATGAAGCTCAATATTAAATTCTACGTGGATTATAGTGGTATTGGTAGGATAGTGGTTCTGGTCGCGAACTCGCGGACGGTGCTATTTAGTCGAATTGGAGGATCGATCCAAATGCCATTAAAGGCCCACTATGTAATGGGGATGATGCACTTTAAATTAACCGAGGCTCCAGTTTCTCCTGTTAGTGTGTCGTGGAAGTTTAAAAAGGGAAGTACCAGCTCAGGTATCGTCTTTGACACTTGAATGAGCTTCAAAATGAAGAGGTAAGACCCCAACCGCCCTCACGTTGCTTCTAAGAGTGACGTTAGTTTAAAAAAATCTTTAAAATTCGCCGCTTATGAATGCAATTTTACAGCCCTATTGTCTACACTTCATTAATTCTAATTTAATCTACATAAGTCACATTTTATCAATTGACAGAGATTTATAATTGAAACAACATCGTATAAAACCCCCCAAAATGTTAGATGTATGGAGAAACTCGATAGAGGCTACATTATAAATAATATTTGTACAGTCTTTACTCTTTACAACATGCCTAGTAAGACACAACATTTACACTACATTTGATTGTATGCTTAAAAATTCTGAACATGCAAATATTATTCTTTAGACATTACACATTGGGTTCTAATGATATAATGTAACGAATGCGTATTTATACTCGTTTTCTTTGTAACACCTATATTTTATTATTTCTGGATGTTGTATACCTATTTTTACGGGAAAAAAAGGAATTCAACGGGATAATTTATACGTATTGATTATTGCAAAATAACCAAAATAAAATAATAATGAAGGAGAAAAAACAACACCAAGCAAATGATGGCTAATTAGCAATGAATATACACTCTATAACAAAAAAAGACGCACCAAGAAGGAATAGTCCAATGGAGACAAAAATTGGCAGGTAGGAAAATAATGTACAGAGTAAGAAACGATTAAAATTTCAGAAAATTGAATGATTTATTTCAGAGTTACATAATTACAAAATAACAAGTAATATAAGGAATTAAACGACATCTGTCGTGGATGTAGCAGCCACAAGACACATAGAGTGATAAAGATCCCTGATGATCTCCAGCGGTATTTCTTGCCAAATTTGCTACAATTGTCGGGTTAAGTCATCAACAATCCCTGGTAGATGCAATCGCTTTCCCTTCATATCCCAGACATGCTTGGTTGGAGAGAGATCTGGCTGGCCAAGGAAGTGTTTGACAAGCTATAAGACAGTTCATAGCAACACGTGCCATTTGTGGTCTGACATTATCTTGCTGAAAAATATGGCCAGGGTACAGCAAAAAGAACTGTAGCAAAACAGATCTCAGAATGTCATCGATGTACCGCTGTGCTATAAGTGTGCCTCTAATGACGACCAAAGGGGTCCGGCTATCAAGGGAAATGGCACCCCAAACTATAACTCCTAGATGAGGGCTTATGTGGCCTGTAATAGTAAAAGAATGATCGGCATGCTACTCTGCGTATCTCCAGACAAGTCTTCGATGATCGTCAGGACACAATTGGAAGCGGGATTCGTCACTAAACACTATACTCCCTAGTCAGCATTATTTCAACCTGATAGAGCCAAGCACCACTGTAATCTGGCTGGACAGTGTGCAGGCGTGAGTGGCTGGTGGCGTAGCGGTCAGTACGAGCGTAAATTTTGGTCTATCAGCCGTCTGTGAATAGTTATGGTGGACACTCGTGTGCGTGTCTCAAGTCTGATGGCTGATAACGTTGAATCAGACGCTGTGTCAGTTGATTTCTCCTCCCGATCTGCTGTGTCCCTAGGTCGACCGCTACCATCCTCATGCTGAAATCTGCCACTGTCCATCCATTCTTTCCAGCATCCTCTAATCAAAGCATCGCTTCAACCCTCATGACGAGCGATTCTCCGATTTTCCCAACCTGCTTCGTTGAATCCAATGATACGACCTGTTTTAAACTCTTATAGTTGCTCGTAATTAACTCAAATCCTGCGGTAAGACATTTTTTAGTCGTTGAAAGATATCCTAAATCACAATGCAACAAAAAATTTGACCATCAGATTGAGAATCGCTTCTTATATACACCTGCTGAGTGCACAGTTTCGATGCGCTGTAGCTCCCGCTATTCATTCATTGGACACCAAATTTTAATCATTTGCATGTTCGGTTCAAATGTCTTTGCAAACGAAATTTCATTGAAATCGGGCTACTCTTCCTTGGTGCATCTTTTTTTTTTTTTTTTTTTTTTTTTTTGTTATAGAGTGTATATGTAAACAACTTTGAATTAGTTGTTTGCAATTAGAACAAATCTTATACAGGATGATCAATTTTGAATTGATCACCATGAGAGAGAAAAAGTGTACCCGTTGGTTTTTCTTGTTACCTTTTCATCTGACGGATATGGCAACTATTCTAACAATGAAGTATAACTATTTGTACCTTGTTTAAGTGTAGGAGACAATTTCTAACACTGTTGGACTGTTACAACTTTATTTGTGAGGTAAAACAGGAATGGTGAAGTACAATGTTACTCAATCCTGTAATAATTTTATTTTCGATAAACTTAATTTAATTCGAATTTTTTACATTATCATTCCTTTCAGAAAACGTTTAAAATGTGCGCCACCATTTTGAATAGAAATGTGAACCAAGTATTTTGACACTATTCGCAACATTGTTGGTATTATTGACGAGATTTCTTCAGGTATAATTTGTTTTAATTCATCGATGTAAGCAGGACTACTCCGGAAAATCATGTATTTGAGATAACTCCACAAAAAATATAACAGGGTAATGGTGGTGATTGGTGGCCTATTGAAATTAACTAAAAACGTCTGTTGAAAGAAGAAGCCTATTGATATTAAAAACGGTGATCAAAAATTCCTTAAGCACTATCATAGTTACGTTTAAAGTGTGTGAAGTGGCTCCGTCTTGCTGAAAGCAGGAGTAACTGTCCTGTATCTCAAGTGAAGCAATAAAAGTTTGAATTGTCCAAGTACACTTCGGAACTCATTAAAATCAAAGAATTAGTTGGTGCAGATGATTGTTTTTGTTGCCATTCGTAATCTTAAGAAATGAACTTTAAAAAATAAAGAAATAATAAAACTATTGAAAGGAGCCGACGATTTACTCAAACCATTTACGCAGAATTGATTAAAAATTACTAGTAATGTTCACGCCGATTTATGTTTTTAAACGCGAGTTTTCGCACTCAGAAAGTGAAAAAAGGCGATACCCGCACATTAAATAGAAACATATTAAATAAGTATTGATGTTAAAAGTTTTGCTACATATATTATAGATGTGGATAATACAAAAAAAAACAGGTACTCTTTTAAATTCATCACCATATAATATCACAAATAATTACTTCAACAGTGAACTTTTTAGAGGAATGAAGTGATTTTTGGAAGTGAAGCTGAGGCCAAATGGCTCGTTAGAAAATATACCGTAGAAGCAGAATCCCATAAATGAGCCCTTTACGTGTTTTATAGCATTTAATTAAGCATGTATAATGTTCAAAGAGGCCATTGGAATAAACATATCTCTGAAAGATTTTCTCTTTCAGTTAGCTGAAAATTTGAGCAGTGACCATCACGACGAACAAAACACTATCTTTAATTCATTGTCTGTTGTACGAAATCCAAATGTGCAAAAATTTTGCCAAATTGGGTTTCGTAAGAAAAATAGATTTAACTACAATTGCATGAAATGTGAAAAATATGTATGTGGTAAGAGTACTTCCAAAATAGAATTTAAATGTAAAAAATGTATTGAAGACAACAGTAAATAAAAATCTATAGATTTTCAAGAAATAAAATGCAAAAAAATTGCATTTTAATATACCCGTCAAAATGAAGGATTTTAAATTAGAATCTAAGTATATAGCAATGACCATAAATGTAGTATTAAAGATGAAATTAAACATTAACATGTTTTTAAATTATTACCTTCTGTTAGTTCTGAGAAAATTAAAAGAGTAAAGTTTTTCTTCTCTGCTTGAATGGGGGAAATGGATTTTTAAGCTGCTGCATATAAAATGTTATATGTTGCTTTTTAAAAAATAATAATATACTCAATCTTCTGAAAAAATATCTAACTTTCTAAGCTTAGACAAATAATTAAATGAATTTTTTTAAAAAATCTAGAAACCAAAGTCTGGTATTTATTAAGAGAAATGTTTACAACTTAACAGGCTTGAATAGAATAAAAAAAAACATTACGAATCACTGCATCGTTCAGTAAGAATGTAGAGAAAGTAACAGATGGTGACACACACATCTTTTATTTATTTATTTCAAACTCTCAGTAAGGAGCCCAGGTGACGTTAAAAGAAAAGAAATAATCCCCACAAGTTTCAAGAATGTACGCAAATTGTTTTGTTGACACTAACATTTTCTTCGCGTGTAAAACGCAGAATTAAATTTTTGTCAGTGTTTCTATAACATGGAAATGAGACGAAAGCATATTCTCCCACTCGAGTGTGTTTTTTATTTAAATTTTGTTCCTTTCTACTCTTTTGATGAAGGGTGAGAAAAAACAAAACTGAAAAATATGCTCTTTTCTCGGTTCTTTCTTTTCCCTAAAGAGAGTATGTTAAAACAAACAAAAAGACTACTTTAAAAACTTTTACTTGTTGGAAATCCTTAGTTTTAAACCTACCGAGAAAAATATTAGAAACTTCGGCTTTTTTATTGACACGAGAAAAAATTCCATTCTATTTTTCTTTCTAAAAACTTTCTATTTTTCAAAATCAATATTTCGCATAATTATGCATATATGTATCTAGTTTGCTTAGTAATCAAAAGAATTTCGAACATATCTCAACTATCGTCATAACTTTTCATCTATATCCTTGTTCAGAAATAATTTCAATGTTGAGACCATTTTAAGAAAAACACATGGGTCATCTTCCGGGAGTAAGGGATACACAATATATACCCAAACAGTAAACCTAATGGCGAGTGCGGGATGAGCATTGCTAGACACGGAGCGAATAGGCAACGCGGGGATCGTGCGAGCGAGTGTCAGCCAGTCTGAGGCAAGCCAAACATATTCAACCCAGAAGGACATGGGTCCAAACAGACAGACTGCTAGGAGTCTTTTGATTGCTAATAATTTTGCACCAGAATAGTGCTGTGACAGCAGGATAAAATTTTATATTACTTGTATATTTGATACAAATACATTTCATTCAACATAATATAATTTCCTTTAATTTATTGCTAAATGTTCTCGATTTATCCATCGGTGCTCAGGAGGGGAAAGTGGTATTAGTTTTTAATGCGAAATTCATAATTAACGTCGTAAGTTCTAAAATTAAAAGCGTCATAAATCGGAATTCACATACATTCAATGCGTCCCACCAAATTAAAATCCGTTTCCTAAGCGACCCACGAAGTCCTTGGGATAGGACAGGCTTATATGCTTAAATTTTAAATTAACGTTTCATTTCGGTTTTATTTAATCGAGGAAAATAACTCAGTTTTATATTTAGGCTTTTAAAGTAATTTTCCATGGAATAATAGCTAATATATCTACATAAATGGTTTTATTGCATGTACAATTTCAAGCTCACTTTTAATTAAGGACATCTCGGTATGAAATCTATTATCGTTTATCGCGAATAATAATTGCTGTATAATATATTTTTGATGACAAAAACTGCTAATATTACTGTTATTTATATCATTTCGCTTGGCATTAAAAGGAAAAAATTTAAAAATTCTATGCAAATTTTTAAAGAACAGGTTTAGCCATTTAAGGCTCGCTTTTCTGATAATTTTTATTAAATTACTCAATTAAATATAAGAATTCAAGTGAATGGTGAAATATCGAGAAAGGGACAATAGTAAACATTTTCTATATTAAAATTAAAACAAACGATAAATTATTAAATTGAATATTATATCAGCTACATGTAACTAAAATTAAAGGTAACGATAAGTTATTAAATTGAACATTATCAAAGTGACCAATCGTCCTTATTTGGGGGGGGGGGGAGGACAGTCCTCCTGTTGTAGGTTCTGTTCCTCCTCGAAAAGTGTCCTCTTTTCTGTCCTCCTTTTCGATATTTTAAAGCTGATCTATTTATCTCTGTAATCTGAGATGCCGCACCCAACTATTATGCAAATTTTGAATAAAAAAACTTTCAGGATATTCAAAAGTTAGATGTGGCTCCCTCTGACACCTGCAATAGAGTGTGTATTACAATTATTTGAGCCTCTCCGCTCATTTTTTTTTATGTTTAGACAAATATCCAAAAACTGAATAATTTTTTGTCAATTATGAATTACTGGAGATATTAATGTATTTTTTTACATAATCAGATATTTATTTTCCTCAAAATGATTCAAAAGGTGAACATATTTCAGACAGAAGTTAGTCTTATTTTTAAGTTAATCTTATTTTCTTTCCAAAATGCCGAAGAATGGTTTGAAACAAATATCACAGGAAATAACAGTTTCCCATGGTGTTCTTTGACTTTATCGCAAGTAAAGTGGGCGGATATTGAAAACTGTGTGACGTTGGACTATTCGCGGTTTTCTCTTTATTAACATTGGGCACTTTTAATTAAGATTAGTTGCTTTTGCTACACAACCTTTGCCTAACCAAAAATGAAACGTGAATATTCAAATAACAAGCAGGTAGAAATAAAGTAAAACGAGAGAGATAAGAATTATATAAATTAAACTTGAGACACACGAAAGAGTTCGTGTGGCTATAGAGTTTGGCAATTGTTACAGAGTCGAAGTCGGGGCCGATCATTGTTTCAAGTTATCGGTTGCTTAATGAAAGTTAGAAGTCAAGACAGCCTCTACTTGACATTAGTAGTAAGAGTCTGTTAGTTTGCTATTGGTAGATCAAGTTAATATATTTAGGGCGTTATCTGGGGAGAGCCTGTTATATTTATCGTTATATTAGCAATTTGTCAATAAATTTAGTGTTGAAACCTGTGTGATGTCTTATTGAACGCTTTATTGAATTTTAGAGTTAGTTGTATGAATTTAGCTATGGCACAAGAGGCGAACAGGAATAGTCTGATGTCACAACTGTGTTGAACTTTTAATAACATAGCCTCCTGACAATAAAATCGATTACATTTGTTTGTTTGAAGAAGTTAGAAAACTGAATTTATATTTAAATTCAGATAAATTAGAAAAATGGCAAAATCGATATGTAGAAATTGATAAAATATGGGTGGAAATATTTAACCATTTCAACAATATAAACGCATTCCATATGAAAATTTAATTATTCTTTTTGAATTTACGATGTTCTGCCCTGGAATTAATGCAGCAGTTAAAAGAGTTTTTTTCCACTGGTAAGGAATTTTGGACAAGTGAGAATTCAAGATTGAATGTTGATACTCTAGCTGCAGTACTTATCGTAAAATTCAATATGAAGGATATTTCTTGCTCCGAAATTTCCAATATGTTCTTAGAAAATGATATATTGACAAACAATATTCATTTAACGGGAAAATACTCGTTTAATTATATAATAAAAGAGATGTAAGCATAATTAGAGTGTTTTCGATTGAATTAATAAAATGTTTGATTTATTCACGCTGTATTCTTTTCTTAAACTTTTTCGTCCTCCTTTTCATTGTAAGAAAAATTGGTCACCTTAATATTACATCAGCTACATGTAATTAAAATTAAAATAAAAAATAAATATTAATAAATTGAATATATTTTAGCTAAATGTAATTAAAATTGAAGCAAAGGATAAAAAATTGTAAAGTGATCTGGTACGCCAAAAGTGATTCACTTGAACAGTAACCCCATGAGTGGCTAACGAAAATTATAATTACCGTCCAAGATAAAGATGATCTAATTTTTTTCATTCAAACAAGTGAGCTTAGGAGATTTTTTCTAGCACCTCCAAGGATCAATGCTGTTGAGGGAGCAGCTATTACCACCTTTTTATTGCAATAATTATATTTCATTTTATAAGTCCAGTTTGATTTCACTTATGATTAATTAAATATTTTATTAATTACGAAAAATATTTTTCTTATTTTGGAATCTAATATCCATCTCGTTTCTAATATTAATTCATGAAGGAGGACAAAGTTTCAAATTTTGAGAAATTTTGTATAATGATTTCTGAGTTATGGAAATTTGACTAACGAGCCACCTAATAATAAGCACCACAGACAATTGACGATAGCAATTTTTTTTCTCTAAATCATACGAGTACATTTACATCAATCAATAGCTTATTATTTATCCAATAAAAAATTAAGCAAACAAATCCAAATTGTAGGAAAAGGAAGCTGCAGTTACAAAAGCAAGTAAATTGCCGCATATCAAAAGGTTTGGATATCCCAAATTAAAAAAAAGACATAAAATTATCTAATCGTCTTCGGTAAAGGAAAATACATTCTAAAAAGAAGTTACGTCTCCCGTTTTGTTAGCGTTCAGGGATCGTAAGCTAGTTCATAATTTGTAATTATCTTTATATTTAACACGAGGTGATTCAAAACGATAAAAAGTTTTAAAAAACAATCTATTTTATTTTTGAGCAGATAACCTTAGTAGCAACACCGTTAAACATATCTTATCTTGATAACATAATTAAATATCTTTTATTTAAATATACATAGAACTGTAATGAATAATTATATTAAAATAAAAATTAAGTAAGAAAATTTGTTGTAAGATGACGACTGATATAAATGTTGAAGGACTTACATATTAGTATGTCACCATGTGTTTTTTAATATATGACTCCTTGATGGTTTTTCTCGAATATTTCTAAAATAAATAATCGGATGCAAATAAATTTTGAAGCGCTGGTCATTTAAAGACCAGCCATCGTAGTTCTGCTAAGAAAAATCTGTAATCGAAAATTTCGTTTATGATATTAATTAACATAACTATTTATGCTATTTAATTAATCCAATAGCATCGTCAGTTATTTCCCTTCAAGCGACAACTGTGCTATCAGTTTTGTTCAGATATGATGAGAATTGTAAAAAGTATTAAATTCAGACCTTTTTTTTTATTATTCTACAATGGTATCCATTTGAAATTTAAAAAAAAATTCTAATGACGAATATAGCCCGTTAGGGCTCTTTAACATGGCATGAGTTAGTTCTCGAACACTGTCGACGGCTCTTTTCTCTAATTACGAAATGAGTTAAAATACCTTAAATAGCTAATTCAATGGGAGATCTTATTTGACTTAGCTGTCAAGAGGGCTGCAAAAGATTACAGGACGATATTTTTACTGACCGTCGGTTCGTATTATTTATGTGGCTAGCACTGAAGGTCAAACGATCTCCTCTTCACAATGGGATGAAAAACGATCTTCTCTTCACGCGTTGAAATGGTGTCCCAGGACTTGAGCACTAGCTGACCGCACAATTTAGAACAACTGGTTGCATATACTCCTAGTACAAACTTTCCTCTGTGTGACTGGCTAAGACAAAGAGACATAAATCACAACTAGTGCTATACTGACTAAGAAGCACGCATCAAATAGATCCACCATCTAAACTAGAGACAGCTGATGACATCAAATAGTAATTGTCCAAAGGCAACTCTCAATACAACTGGGAGAGAGGATATACATCAATTGTAGCCTTCTCTAAGATCTTGTTCAGAAAGCCTCCTGATTATTCCGTTTCATCACAATGATACTTGGGGAGGGTAATATGCGGTAGTTCTCTTCAGCAACGACATTATATGTTAAAATAATAAATAACCTGAGCTAAAATACGCTTTGGCTTGGCTGTTAAAAACACTAAAAGAGATGAACGGGACAAGATATCGAACAGACTTATAGATAGAGGTTAAAATTGCCCCGTCACCACCATGACGAAAGAGGTCAATATACCTCTTTTTTTTCACTAGTATCATCTCCCATACTAGTATCATCTCCCATACACTAGTTGTGAACTAGAGCTTCAACATGAAGGCAGTCCAGTCTAAGACTAATGGCAGCATATACCATCAAACCTTGCTTCTATATATCTAAGACTAACATTCATAAAAAAAACAACAAAACTGTTAAATTTTGCTTCGAAAGGGAAAATCGAAGGTTTGAATCGCCTCCTCCACAACCAAGTAAAAACACCATCCCCAGGAGTTGTGATGTGTGAAAAAAAAACACTTGTCATCGAAAACGTATTTAAAATTCTTTTTCACATTTACTTTTCTATATCGTTGCAGATTTGATATTTTACCAACTTTTAATCTCTAAATTGCATGAAACTTCGATTTATAAGCATTTTTCTATACAATACCTTATTTATGTCAAAATTATTTTCAAAAATGATAAAATAAAATGTTTCAGAACCTTGTGGGGCTCTCCCATGATGCTCAAACACTCACAAGCTGCGAAACATGTTTAATACGGAATCCCCATGCATTGTGCAAATTGTGACAGTCCCTCATTTATGATGTGGCCACGTAGCCTAGTGGTCATGGTCGCAGACTCGCGGCCAGCAGTTTTCGTCGTATCGTGGGTTCGAGCTTTGATGTCACCAAAGACCCATTATGTAGCCGGGCTGATGCACATTAAATCTGGTGGGGAAGTTAGGAGAAGGAGGTACCAGCTCAGGTGTCGTCCTCGTCATTTGACTGAAGTTCAAAATGACAAGGTCCGTCGCAAATAGCCATACCGCTGATTTTAGTGTGACGGTAATGAAACCAACTAACCACATTTATGACACCTGCAATCCCTGTAAAGTGTTGATTGACTTTCTGATCTCCTCTGTATGCCACCAGTGGATTAGATAGGAGTGATTAATACCCTTTTTGGTAGCATTCTTTTCGCCATAAGCACATTATGCCTTCATTTAAAATGGCAAGTTCTCCACCTTTGAATAACTTATTACTTGCTCGATTTCGATTTTTATTCTTCCATAAAGGGCTTACTTTCTTTAGATCAGAACGAGCATCACGAAACCGAGGTACCGAAGTGATCTACTTTCTTCATATGGGATTTACTATCCTTTTTAAACTAAGAGATCCTTCTCTTCTCTAGTCTTCTTGTTAATAAACATTTATCCTTTTTCCAATTTCTCAAATGACTAAATAATGGTTTCACTTTATTTGGCGCTGTATAACCATATCTGAAACTTTCACCTTTAAACTCAGTCACTCACTTGATTCTTATGCTTTTACTTTCACTTATAATGCAAATAATTCTAAACTGTTTAACACCCGTACACTCAATTCATACTTCGAATTTATTCCAAGATTACATGAATCAGTCAGCACTGGGGGCCTCTGTAAACTCCACCAGTTCTAGGTATACCATTCACCTTTTCCAAAGGTTAGAAATTAAGTTGTTAATAACCATAGCTATTTCAAGTAAGTGTTATAATTTACAAAGTAAACTCATGTAAAGAGAATTTTTCTTTCAGATTAATTTAAACACTCTATAGGATTCGGCCAACTAACGTTAAATTGAACTAAACCAGAATTTAAAAATGAAGCTGAAAGCCAATAATTCATTAACGCTAAAACTGAGAGGCTCTCCATATCGTGCTTCTTTCATTTTCATTGGCCTTCATTGTACGGGAAACACGTATTAATCGCGTACCACCCTATTTGAATTATTTTATATTTTTATTCTTGAGCTCCTAAATGATTTGTTGCTCGAGTAAATAATTGGATAATCAATACATTCAAACAAAAGTGTGGGTGAGTGCCTCTTAAATTAATGGGCCACGGGATAATTTAAAATAGTGCGATAACAAGTTTGAACAATTTCTATGAATTACTGCAGTGTGGATAAAATAAAAGAGTGACTCGATGGGGGGAAATAAAGAGTATTACTTGGAGAATAATTAAGTAAATTTATTTCTTCAAAGAATGTAGTTTAATGCAAAAAACAACAACTTTTTTAAAAGCTCTTTTTAGAATAACTTTGAGGGAATAAATAAAAATTTTGTTACAAGCATTTGGTTCCGAGTTTTTCTCCGCTTGAATGAATTTTAAATCTATGACACTCTGACACCCCAACTCATGGTTGTGAGGACTTTCCTTCATTATTTAACTCAGCAGACATTATTCATTTTAATTAGATAGTAATTAAATACAAGACTCAAATTGAAGATATGTGAAAACAATATAAAGTACTCTATTAAGTAAGATATAAGATAGCTTTCTCTCGAATCCCTCTTAATCCGTCAAATCTAAATTAGGATCAACTGAAACACATTCTTAGCTTCCCAATTCACTTATCTAATTCAATCACTTTGCACAAATAATCGATTATAATCTTAGTACTTCAACTAGAATTCGCTGCAATTCACAAAACTGATTAAGATGCTTCAATCCAAAGTATAAAAAGTTGGTATTTATTTCTTCTCATTTCCTTCAATTCTATTTCATTTTTATATCATTATCACAAATTCACTTTAATTCATTTCTATGCTCATCTAGTCTACCTAATCACATTTTATTTGGGTTTGAAAGAAACTGTAAATTTATTCAATTCAAATTATTATAAAGTCCCTGTGGTTAGTAAAGAGAAAATGGTGAAAAACCCAACGTCATATGATCTGTCCCAATGAGATGTAGTAATATAGCTCACATGAAACAGTCAGTTATGAAAATCAAATTAATTGTCATTCTATTCTTAGAATGATCCAAAAATCATTTATTATTACGAATGAGGAGCGGAAACCATCATGCATCCTCAAACACAAATTATCTGAAAATTCTACATATCTCTATAACTAAAAAAAATGAATCCGGGTCAAGAACATAACCTGGGACCAATTCCAATAACTGCTGTACGATGATCTCTTATCTTTCTGGCTCCAGTGTTGCGTACACGATATACTCGTTAGCCTTCTAAGAGGCCCCCCTCCCCTAGTTAAATAAGTCCAATCTCGCTATCTGATCTATCTCAACTTCCTTCTAATCATAACACTTCTATAGAAAGTTGTGGTGGGCCTATTTGAACCGCTTGCTACCTTCTCACTGTGCTATGAAGAAGTACATTAGAACAACTAATTTCTACAAGTGCAGAAATTGCAAGCATTATGCGTTTTACCTGTGGAATTAGTATTTATCCCTGAACGGCTACCAGAAAGAACACAGCAAAAGAGAAAAAGTTCTTGCCTTGCCGATCCGAATGCTGAAATATTCGACATGATTTTCTGCCTGGACGAGTCCGAATTCCCCTCTCTCCATGGACGGACCTAAAGCAATGAGTTCATTTTGGTTGAGTTTGAAAATATTTCGTACCAGAAGATTCATCGTTCTTGCTGCGTCAGAACTAACCAGAACTCTCTAAAATCATTTTCTAAGCATTCAATTATCTTGCTCGCATTCATGTCTTTGAGAATACTCTACAGTTGTTCTTCGTCACGATGTTCCACGTTTCCACGCTTGATAACTTTATGATACAAACTTTATCTTTTTAATGGGTTTTCTTTAACTCACATTGTAACTTTGTCTGGGTCAAAACTTTAAAAGCTTTTTTCTTCCATTTTAAACCGCTAAATTGAGCAGAAATTTTCTATACCCAATTGTTTTGGATAAAAATACGATAATTTTATGAAAGTTAAAAAAATTAATTGATTAAAACTAATTATTTAAAGAATTTAATTTTACGCCAAGTTTCTCACCAAATCGCCAAAAAGTCGCCAAACCCTTCGTTCAATAATTTATCATTTGCTTTAATTTTAATTACTTTTAGCTGATATAATATTAAAGTTAATAATTTATAGTTTTCTTTTATTTTTACTTACATGTAGCTTAATTGAATAACACAATGCTTAATTGCTAAAAATTTCACACGTATTTATTTTAGATAGTAAATTTAATAAAAATCAAATAATAAAATAAATTATAAAAACTAATTATTGAATAAATTCAATTTGACTCAACGTTCCCTTTTGCTCTTAAAATTTAAGATATAAAAAAATATGTTTTGCAAAGTTTGAAAGAAAACCCAAGTTCAAAAAACTCGTTTTTTACCGTGTTATGATTAAGTTATCCATTACCTACTGATTTTGTTCTAATCTGAACTAACTTCATTATTATTCGATTTGAATGAAGAATATTCTTATACACAAAACAGTATCCAATGCCAAATAAAATGATGAATAAATTGTCTTGGATCACTTACAACAAACTAATCTGAATCAGTTGAGGCGATGTGCATACCTCTTCGACTTATTACCTCTTCTTAATAATTCTAATTTACACAAGTCGAAGTTCTTCCACAAGCAGTGGCTCTCAAATCAAATAAAGCCATAGGGTTGTCCAAAAGAAGAAAAATGCGAGTTGTTCCAGAAAAATACGCGTGAAAACCCTTTATAAGTCTTGTCTCACACAAGTTAACGCAACAGTATTTTAACACATCTAATTAGTCCATCAAATTCAAATCACATCCTGAGTTTGGATTGCTATATAAGATCGGCTATGTTATACTTTCCGACTCTTTGACGGCATTTATCCTTCATTTCCATCACTTTATTCAATAATAAAAGTAGCATGTTTTCTCTAATGATATGTAAGCATATTTGGCTTTTTGGTTACGTTAAGTTGAAATAAAACATACGATACCTAGATACCTATTTGCACAATTTTTATTGCAATTAATTTAAAATGCTAAGGTTGATATTAACAAGGTAAAAGAGCTTGTCGCATTTGCAATTGTAATTCAAATGTAACATTTTGGGTGCATGTCGTACGTTAAAAAATTATAGCAATATCCTCAGACACGAAGTTCTAGTCGAAAGTTTAGTAGAGCTTTGATTGTCTCTTCTCGGAAATTTTGGGTAGAATGGAAATGACCACGCCTCTTCCAAAACCATGGGGCATAATCCTTTGTTTTGGTTTGATAGCTGAAAATAGTAAACTACTTATTGTTTGTGAGCGCACCAACTGGGGCTGGTATAGACACCTGCTAAACTGGATACCTGATGTGGGAGTGTTCTTGGTTTCCAGGAGAATCGGACTCTATGAGGTCAAAGTTCATGAGAAACAGAAATGTTATTTGCCCTTTTTCACGAGTCTAGAAGTCTTTAATGAAGACCTAGTCCGGATGTAAGGGAGACCACTAACGAACGTGCTAAGTGCGATCCCCGCAATGCTTCCTACGAAACGCAATTTCGAGTTCAGTTTCTTTTGAAGACATGTTTTGTAGTGAACCTATGCACATTCAATCTATCAAGGCTTAACGATATCAAGTTACCGGGGTGGGATACAGAAGCTTAAGAAATGGGGTAGATCGCAAGTATCGTCCTTGTCCCTTGGAGGCTGTTAAAAATTGAGAGGTGCATCACCAAAAACCCTTGTGTTGTTTCTAAACACGAAGTAATAATCAATCAATCAATTCATTTATACAATGGAGTTTTTTGTTTTTGTTTTTGTGATTAAAATAATTTTTTTAGCAATTTAATAAATAATAATGGTTTTTCATACGTAAATTGCAAATTTTACAATTATTCTTAATTTTCAGTTTGACATACCAACTCGTACTGATAACGTGTTCAGGTGACAGAATGTTCTACCACAGTGCACACGAAGAAAAGTTTAGAAATCACATAATATAGAAAGGGATAATTGCAATCTAACATTCACAATCCTATTTCCTCGAATGTCAAAGAACAAGATCTGGGAGAATATCTAAGCGAATAACTTGTCATTCTTGTCAGATGGAATCCAGAAAGTGCATTTCCTGCCGGAGGTCATTGATGATAGTGGTCCATATTTGAATCAGGTAAGTCCAAAGTTACACTTTCACATTCGAAGAGTAATTGGTACAATGGATTAAATTAACTTACTTGAAATGTATATATATAATACAGAATTATAATTCAAATAAAACATATAAAAAACTGAAGCAGCTCCATGCAAGGAAACAATAAATATTAAATTTAATATTATATAAGCTACATGTAATTAAAATTGAAGCAAATGTTGAAAAGTGGTCTGGAACACCAAAAGTAATCCAACTAAAACAATAGCCCCTTGGGTGGCTAATGAACCACATGTTATCGAAAATATGTTTAGGAAACTTGAAAATTTTTAAGAAAAACACATACACACTCAAACCCATGTAAACCGTTGAAAACCAAAACCAAAAAAAAGAAAGAAAAAAAATTAACTTAAGAGGAAAATAAAAAAATTTCAAGTTTAACACTCCAAGTGCATTAAAATTACGTACATGGTACATGGGTTACGTAAATACAAAGAGGTGAAGAAGTGAAAAAAATTCAGAAACATGCATAAAAGAAATAAATTTAATTCGGAAAAAGGATTAACTCATATATATATATATAACAAAAAATGTATGCTTTATTTGAATTCTTACAAATACTTTAAAAAGTATAAAAGTGAGTAAAAAATATCCTTGTAGCAATACAACTTACGTCTTCTCAAGCGAAGAAAAACAATTTGTAATCTTTGCCTAAATGCTTATGCTAAAATAGAAAGAACCAGTGAAAAGTTAAAGGCCAGCAAAACCAATACAGAATACTGAAATTAAAAATTACAATTATCAAAACTTATAAAATCAGAAATTTTAAAATAAATCCAAAAAGACAAAAATTATTAACAGCGGAATTTTAAAATGCAGGAAAATCATAATAAAACGACGCTATCTATCAAACTATTTCATAACAAAATCAAAAAAGAGAATAGCATTTGAATAATAAAATTAAATAGAAATATAAAAAATTAAAAATAAAATTAAAATAGAGTAAATTAAAATAACTCTTTAAAAAAAAACTAAGAAAATTTAAAAATAAAATATGTAAATAAAAAAATTTAATGAAATTAAGAAATTCAAAACCAATAATAATTAAAAAACATAAAATTATAAATAAATAAATATACTTGAAAATATAAACAGAAATATTAAAAATTGAAATTTTTTAAAATTTTTAGAGTGATTAAATTTAAATTTAATCAACAGAAAAAAATTGTTTTAAATCATCAAAAAATTAAAACTCTAAAACAGGAATTAGAAAAAAAATTCAATTAACTAATTTTATAGTTTTTATATTTTTAGATTCTCTTTAAAAATTAATAGGATAATCAGCTTTAGCACAAGTAAAAAAGAAATTACTTAAATTATTTTGAATATTTCAAGACATAGTAACTAATTTGACATTTCTAAGTAAGAAATTATATATAATATTTCAGTATATATTTAATCTTAAATTGCTATCAAAGAAAGGAACTTTATTAATAGGGAAATGATAATTATTTCTCTTGCCTTATATGTTACAAAATATCATACTACAATTAATTTCTCGTTTAACAGCTAAAACAATCTGTTTCATAAGGGTATGTATTAATTTTAATAAAATTTAAATAAAGAGGACAAAAGGATAAATCTGTCGTAACTCCTGAGTTGAGATGAATTTGATGAATAATAAGATCGTCAACATATGTAAACTACTTGAAATTATTATTTTATAAAAAAACATTTTTCATAAAAATATAAATATATATTTTTGTATAACTGTTACTATAAAAACCTCCTTAATGTATGCCTTTAAATTTGCTTACAGTTTTAACATTAAAAAAAATAATAAAATTTTCTCTTAAGAGAAGATTAATAAGAAATTTAAATTTCTCATCCGTAACAGAACTATTAATTTTTAATAGTTTTGCTTTTTCTTAAAATCAGTGTTGGCATTCTGACAACGCTTAAAAATTGTCTTCCTTCACATGGGAAGATATATGATGTTTTGCTGCATGGCTATTTTTAATGCTTTTTAAAATATTTGTATGCCTTGAAATAAAGCTTTCTTGAATTATTTATGCGTAAATCTTTTTTTTTCTTCCTAAGCGCACTTTGTTTCTTTTATGTAAATTTCTAAATTTGTTTTCACTTCTTTGCACTCTTTGTATTTTTTTTCATGCGGAGTGTTATGAATTTTTTTCTTTCCTTTTCATTTTTAAAAGTTTATATTGAGGTTTTGAGAGGTTTTCTTTCCAATTTAATACTTTGGACTACAATTTTCAGAACTTTTTTTCAATTTACACTACGTGATATTGAAAATGCATCACCAAGAGAGAGTGGCCAAAAAGCGATGACACGGCAAAAGAGAGACACGACAATGAACAAGAAGTGATCTTTATTTCGAAAAGACATACATAACACAGAGTGAAGACAGTGTTGCCTCAGTAGGTTATAGGACCATCGGGGACGACGATACACGAAGCAATTCGTCTAATGTACTGTAAAACCAGTTCCTCGATACAGAGCATCACGAATCAGCGTCATGTGATAGCTCACGCAGCGCACCCTATTCCTGGACAAAATTGAGAGACGTTTAGTTCTCTCTCTTCGCCTCTACTATTCTCACGATGAAGCTGAACTCCGAACGCCAGCGCACGTTCCAACGACCATCGCCGATATGGGAAAAAATTGGATAGCCATCTATCTTTCACCGAAGAATTTGTCCTTTTAATCGAAATAATCTGAATATAGTATTTTTGTAAGTATTATTACTTCATCTTCGTCTACTCAAGAATGAAAGCAGTTAAAGAACTTCAAGCCTCCTCACTGAATTGGTAAATAGTACGAAGTCATCATAGAACTCGGTAATGCAATTACTCCCCAAGACAACCATACCTTTGCTTAAGAGTCAGCCAGTAGATATTCGAGATGTACAAATTGGATAGCCATTTGTCTTTCGGGAGAGATTCGAGATGTACATTCCCCCCCCCCCGTTCTACAAAATTTATGGGTGTTCGACCCGGGATGTCTACAAAATTAATGGGAGATGATTACAAGAAGAAAAGAAAACTAGACGCTCGCCCAGAGATCAACAAAATCTACAGATGCTAATGTGGACACATTACGACATATCTGTAGTGAGCCAGCGACGACAGACTTACTACAGAGAAAATGTTTGCCTCATCCAGGATCCACTACCAGTTTTCTGCGACGACGAAAAGGATATAATTATCAACATGCATCAATTGCTTTTTCATGTTTGTGATAATTTTTTCCCCACTCAACCGTTCCCAGAATACCGTCAGTGTGATAATATAAATTGTGTTTAATCTATAATCAAAAACAGGACATCGACCCTTGAAAGAGCATCAAGTGAAAAAAAAAATCCATCGTTAATTAGTGTGAAAACTTTTGCGCATAATCGGATATATCTACAGATACTGCGTCACCAAAATTCCAAGGTACTGTAAAACATATTTATTTTTTCGGACAATCCGTCAAATATAACTGAAGTGCTGATTCAATGTTTTTAATACATTAAAAGAACATGTGAAGCAAAAGTTAATTAAAAATATTGTTTATTATCTTCTAATTGTATTTATATATATATATATATATATATATATATAAATGCAATTAGAATTATATATATATATATATATATATATATATATATATATAGTACAGCAGAAGTTACATATATATATATATATATATATATATATATAGAGAAGTATATATATATATATATATATATATATTATATATATATATATATATATATATATATATATATAAAATGAATTGTGATGCTTGAATTCACAAAACTAGGAGTTTCTTTTTTTTTTACTATTATTGGTGGGGGGGAGTGAATTGATGTGCAATGGTATTTCAAATCACTCAGCGTTTCTCAGATGCCTAATCGAATAAATACATAAGTAATTAAAATCCCTGTTCAGAAAACGTAAGCATCCCAACTTTCACATGAGATAACTTCAGAGTTTCGCCTAAACAATGATGTTCATTGTTTTGCCTCACTGAGTCTCAATGAATGGCAACTTATTACTTTGTAAAAAAAGGAAAAAAAAAATTGTTAAAGTTAATTTTTTTTGTAACTTAACATGCACAGTTGTCATCAAATCAAGCTGTACATAAATGAAACAATTATTGCCAGATTTCATTACATTCTACGTAGTCAGACACTAGCACAATACGTAATTATTTTGAATATTGCATCAAATGTTTTTTAAAATTATATTAAAAAGAAGTATGGTATTTTAATTCTGTTTGACAATTTTAAAGGGCATTTAAATACTGACTTCCGGTCATTTAAATACTCACATCCGGTTTTTTGAGCTTTACTAATTGTTTAATATCTTGGCTTTTAAGTGACGCATAACAAAATAAGAACGGTTTTATAAAGCTAGATAAATGATTTATTCAAGAAAATAAAAAATGAAATTTCATTTTTATGCAAAAATTGACCGTTTCAACGTATGCGTATACCTTAAATTATAAAACATTAAATTTGCTTCTTTGTAATATTGATATTTTAAGCTTTAAAAAACCTTACAGGCCGAAGAAAATTAATAAACAAAATATTAACAAACAAGCAAAATGCTTGGTTTTTAACAATCCTAAACAGAAAATAGTTTCTGTATGTCTTGTAAAAATTCAGATATTGTGTTTTTCAAATGTAGAACGTCAAACGTGCTTCTTTGCATTATTTATTTTTAAAGTTGAAAAATCTTACATAACAAAAGAAAGTCGAAAAACAAGTATTAACAAAGACGAAAAATGTATTCAAGTTAACATACTTAAAGAAAAAAAATAAAAGATGTTGAAAATATTATGAAAGTAATGGATAGGAAAAGTATCATATTTATTTTATTCACATTATTAGCAAAGATTTCTGTTGACTTAAAAAGAAAGGAAAACACTCAAAGCTTCGAGAATAGGTAAAACTATTTTAACTACAACAACAAAAAATTGGTTTGACGGAAGCAAATATGAACTTACATTCTGTTCACAATTTCTTGGAACACGCAAATGGGGAGAAAAGAATTCTGTTTCCACCTGCGGCTCTTTCTTTCGGAATTAATACGAAAGAAAAGATATCGTTTTTTCTTACATTTGATTCGATGCCTGTGCAGAAAATAACTGTAAGTTACATAAGTTCGGTAGATTACTTTTTTATGTAAATGGGTTCTTTTAGATCCACGTTTTATGTATTGAACCGATGAAAGAAAATAACTTAAGAAAACTGAATAAGATGTAAGTGTGTGAATTACGTTAAGAAGCCAGAATTTATTCTGTGATAAGAGAGTGGATGCAGAACGTTTAGATTTCTTCTGCTGTTTTTAACGGCATTTAATTTTCAATCTGATTGGATTTTTAAAATATTAATTGTTGAAGATTCAATAGAACATTAATATTGAATAAACACACCAAACACTGTAATAACATGCTTCCTGGTAATTTAAGAATTACAAGTCCAATGGTAAGTGTAAAAATTGTTTTTATTACAATTCACTTTCCGTATATCCAAGGTAGATTTACAAGGTAACCAATAAAGTTTTTGCCGATTTTGCTTTGCCATTAAATGAAGTGAGAATAGGTTTGCAAATAGTGTATCAGGTGGTTTAAAAACACCGGTCGGTCGAGAGTAGAATTATATGTCGTCGTAAAAGCAATTCCACGACGCACTTTTATCATTCGTAACTCGCACAGTAGCGAAGACGAATGGAAGTAACTATCAAGGGATCTCGTTCGGTGCTGTTTGCTTTGTAATTTCAAAGTGGGCTTATCAGAAGCTGCATCAAGTCGCCAAATATGTCAAGCGTTTGGGGATAGTGATGTGAATGAACATACCACAAGGCATTGGCTTAAAAAATTCAGGTCGGAAGATTTGTCCCTCTGTGATGAACCTCGCTGTGGCCGACCACAAATCTTGGATGACGAAGTCATGCCGGCGGCCATTGAGGAGGAGGACAGTAGTCTTACGTATGGTGAACCTGCAAAACTGTTTAACGTTTCTGATAAAAGAGTTAGAATTCATCTGCACTGGTAAATTGCAAAGGTGTCCTATTCCTACATGACTACGCCGGACCACATGCTACGCGGGTGGTCAGGGACACCGTATAGAGACTTGGTTGGGAAACTTTATGCCATCCGTCTTATTCACCTGAACTTGCGCCATCCTATCACCACCTCTTTCACTCCCTGGGCGATCATCTTCATTAAAATGTTTCACCAATGAAGCAGATTTGCGTCCCGCACTCCCTCCTCTCCCTAAAGAGTTTTACCGCAAAGGGATTGCACAGCTGGAGACACGTTGGCAGAAGGTGCTGAATGCCGATTACTTTGAGGACTAAAATTACTCCATACTTTATGCAAATCATTTTCTTTTTGGCCATTAAAAGCAACAAGAATTTTATTGTTTACCTTAGAGTATTGATATTGTCACGAGGTATATCGGTTTTCATTTTGCGGGAAAGCTCCGCGCAATTAATAAGCGGTTACAGGTTTTTTTCAATATATATATATATATATATATATATATATATGTAAACATTATTCCTATCGACTTTATGTAAAGTAACATACTATCAATAACAGTCGAGGCTTAGTGACTTTTTACTTTTATTTAAAGCTGTGAGAGTGAGACCATTTTCATTACGTAGTATTTGGTTACATCATTTAGGTAAGAACAGAACAATTGTACGAAAAACAGCAAGCGCAGTATGAAAGAGAGCAAGCGCAGTATTAAAGAGAGCAAGCGCAGTATAAAAGAGAGAGCGTTTTTCGTTGCGTTTTTGCTTATATACTAGGGAAAATTCCCATCAAACGTCATAAGCACGTGGTAAGAATAAGGGGATTCCAGGGAAATATAGTAGATAGGGAATTAAAAAGGGATTGTTGTTGACAGATTTATAATTAGTTTAAGCAGAATTAATCCTTTTCAAGAGCGCGTGATGTAATAAATTATAGGATATTTTGGAAGGGGATCAGGAAATAAGAATGAACTCTTTACTTTTGTATTAGGGAATGAGATAGAATAGAAAGTTAATTTATTATTTAGGGTAATTATTGAATTAAAAGTTAAATCATTACA
>BMAW01124402.1:119101-191650 GCA_019974015.1 Nephila pilipes
ATATATATATATCAAATGCACTAAGAAATAAATAAAATGCATTCGCTTACTCAGACAATCATTGATATAATGATATTTTTTAATATGATTTTTGTCTCTTTCTGATTTCGAAGAACGTATTAGTTTTATGTACTCAGTAGACAATATTTTATCCCCAAAATTATTCTAACATGCTTGATTCCCATTCAGAAAGATCTCGACATTATCTTGTCGCAAAATTTATCAAATCAGAAGTGAGAGCGAAGTCTGTAATTTCCTAAGGGCACTGAAAACTCTAGCTATACCTCCGGTCATGGGTTCGAGCCCTGACGCCACTATGGACCTTGTAGCGGAACTAAGGCTCGTTAAATCGGTCGAGGTTTCAAGTCCTTCAATTGGCGTGATGTGAAAGGTTGGAGAGGGACGGTGCAAACTCAGATATAGTCCTCATCACTTGACTGAGCTTCAAAATGGCGACGTTCGTCACCAATAACCCTCTTGTAACTTCAAAGTGCGACATTAATAAGAAATCGTTCAATCAATCCGAAATATGAGATTCCATCCATTACATTCTTACATGTTATTTCAGAGGGATAATACCTTAGTTGCTTTATATCCCATAAAACCAACCAATAAATCAATCCTATTTCAGTGTTACAATATCTAATTACATTCCTCAGGCTGTTTCAGTAATTAATCTGGAACAGTCTGGGAATTACAATTAGCAGTTGTGGCATACAATCAGACATTGTGTACATATTTAGGGGCTTTGATTCGTGCAGTTGATGCTTAGATATCATTGAATCTCTGGGCACCACTGAATAAAAGTAAATTGATAATTCTAACGTATTAGGGATATTTTGAACTATGAGATTAATAAATTTCCTTACTGTTTTTTATAATAAGTGATAAATCTAAGCTATATATCTAAATCAAGCATTTGTTGATATTAATATATTGTGACTCTAAGCAACATGAGTAGAAAACTATTGTTTGTTCTTAACTGTGAACAAGCTTTAAACTATATAATATCTAAGCTACCGATCGTTGCTTATTGATATGGGCCTCAAAACTCGTCTAGTACATACAAAAATGAAATTCACGTACTGAGATCGCGGTAGCCATATGGTGATGGATTTTAATTGATTGTTTATTAACGTCGAGAACTTAGAAGGCTATTGGTGACGAATCTCGTCATTTTGAGCCTCGATCAAACGACGATACTTGATCGGGCATCAACCCTCTCCACACTTCCCCACCATACCATATAGAAATTTGGAGCCTCGATAGATTTAACGTGCATCAGCCCCGTTACGCGACGGGTCTTTAATGGTATCTGGACTCGAACCCATGACTTCACGCAAGTTCTCGATCATGATCACTCGGTTACCACGGCCAAGAGTAGTCTTGGTTGCAATTTTGGGGCAAGGGATGTTTCTGCAGAATCACGGGTTTGAGTCTAGTTTTCACTAAAGACCTATCTTCTAATAGATCAGTTGGGAAAGTCCTTGCCTTGGTGTAATGTGGAAATTCAGAAATTGAAGGATCAACTCAGGTGTCAATAATACGCTTCGTGTTTCTTCAAAAAAAATCAGTCGATTAAGGCATTCAAACAACACGTGTTATGGTACATCATTTAAATATTATTTCCCGGTGTTTTTAGAACGCAAAGGGTCACGTGTTTGAATCTTGATACCATTAAACAATTGTGTGTGAAATGAAGAGGATGGCATGATTTCACACAAGTGCCATGGCAGGGGAAATTATGCGAGTTGAGAAGTTCAAAGACTTTCCATAGGTTCGAAATGAAGACGCCCTTCGCCTTTCTGTCGTTGTGGCTTTGATGAAACGTTGATTTGCGTGAAACAATTTTGCAATATGGAATGCAAATTACCAAAACAATTATGCGATCTAATTCAATAAAATTATTGCAAATATACAACAATATTATGTTGAAATTATATTGAGTATATGCGAAATAGAAAACACTACAAAAACTTTTAGACCAGTAAAATTTTAAAAAAACTTTACAATTCCAAAGATTCGGAACGTTCGCTGTAATCAATCTACTTTTAGATATGGCTGAATCTCTAGTTTTTGGAATAAGTGAATAAGATAGAATAAAAGAATGTGAGTGAGATTAATTGGGACCAGACCCGTTCGGGGTATTTGAAATCCGGGTTAACCAGAGGAAAAGAAAAATGAAATAAAATATAATATACATTCAGAAAACAATTTTTATACTGAACAAAATGAATATTAAAAAAACCGGAAGTTGAGGGAAACGGTAGAGTAGTGGGCATGTTGGCGGACTCGATTCCGGCAGTTGTCATCGAGTCGTGGGTTCAAGCCTTGATGCAACTAAAGAACCACCGTGTAGCCGGGGCTGATGCACGTTGAATATATTGAGGCTCAAAGTCCTCCTGTTGGTGTAATGTGAAATTTAGGGAAAGGGGGTGCCAGGTCAGGTGTCATCCTCATCACTTGACAGAGGTTCAAAATTACGATGTCCGGCGCCAATAGATTTCTAAATATTCAGTTTTCTTTATCGTGAGCTTTTATTGTATAACCAGTATATTTGTATATATTTTTGTTCTGGTGCTTCATCTCTGATTTTTTCAATATTTTTTTGTGTGTACTACTTGAAACAAAGTTGTCGTCGGCAGACTGGATGCCAGAGTGAGTCAGAGTATCAGCATCCATTATTTCCAGGAAATCGTGTCATGACGTCACACTCTATAAACAAATTATAAGCTTTTATTTTATTTTGATTTTAGGAATTATGTTTTATAATTTGTTCTTTGCTCCAAGATATTCTGTTTATTGTTACCCTTTAACGTTGTGAGATTTTTTTTAAAAATTCTTTTTTCCCAAACAAAAACTCAATTCAACAGGGAGGGGATGTATATCAATTGTAGTAATGGCTAAAAAAAATCGAAAAAAAAGCAACCTTCTGTACAAAACAATGTATTTCTTCGTATCATCACGATGATAATAGAGGGGGAGTATGCAGCGACTCTCTTCTGCAACAGCGGCAGAAGTTAAAATGCCTTACTTAACCAGTCAGAAAAGAGGTCTTTTCAGCCTGGTTTATAAGTGCATGCAAAATGCTACCTGTGAACTTTCCTTCGGACCCACTGGACCAGGGTTCGAAACAACGCTACGGCACTCAAGGTCATCAACTCTCTCCCCCTCCTCGGGGTCGGAAAACCACAGGCTGCCAAAAATTCTATGGAATTTCTATTGCCGTCTTCAAATCCTTACTACTCGTATTTTATCTGTTTGAATACAAAAAAGTGCACCCGAAAGAGCAAAAAGTTCCGGAGGTTACTGCTGAATTACATTTTCTTCCCGATTTTTGAGAATATTTTGAAATATCTTTAGAGACCGAAAAACCACAACCCCTATTTTAATAAAAGAATAATTAAAATAGGAATAAAAATATTTTTTTAAAAAACTCGGAAGAAAAATGCAATCCCGCAGAAACCTTCCTCATTTTTTGATCCTTCGGGTGTGGCTCCTTTTTGCGTTCAATTATATTTATTAGTAAAAGTTTGAGGACGGATTAAAAAAAAGCCATAGAATTAATCAATTGACCGGTTGACAGGAGCGGATGTTATATTGTTCCGAGAATTCAGCTGTTTTTCATATTAACCATTATACTCGATAATTTATTTACTACTAGAAGCACATTTAAAAGCGTGTAACCGATAGTTTTAAGAACTAAAGAACCAACAGATGGCGCTATCCACCATAAGATTTCTTTCCCAACTTCTAATAGTTTGTTAGGCGTGTATATGTAGGTTACGTGTTGTGTACATGTCTCTTAGATGTATTCCTTATAAATATTATTTTGATGTAAATCCACACGCTGTGAACTGAACCCAATAAAAAAAAATCATGATCATTTCATCTTCTAATCTTCATTCAAGATTCCACGCACTCATGCCACGCTCTACAAGCGTGCTCAAAAAAAACCAAACAATAAAAATGAACTAAAAGATATTTGAAACACATTTCTCTAAGTTTTCTCATCTTTACTATCTACTTTTTCGGAACGTGACGAGTTATTTCGCACATAAAATGTTCTTAGTAGAGAATATGTGAGCTTTCGGTTATAATAGATCGATTTATTCCAGAAATGTTTCGTAAAAATATATATATATAAAGTAATAACACTACTCGGAAGTCAATAGCAATAAAATAAAAACACTAGTGACATTATGTAAAAGGCCAATCGTTACAATTAAAACGATGGTTGTTTCGAACAACTCAAGTCTTTCTGGACAAAGGGGGGGGGGGCGCGAGATAGTTTCCGAGCTCAACAAATATCGGTAGGCAATCTTCCATGAAATCGAGTTTTCAGTTCTGAAAGCGGTAAGCGAGGTTGTGTGTGTAGAGGATTTAATTCGTTTCTACTTCTGTGAATAAGTCGCCTGTGCTTTTTCTCTAAGATACAGAAACGCAGGGTAAAAATGAAATATTGGGTGTTCCTTAGCAAGCTCGGCGAAAAAGTTGGCAAGTTATAAAACAGATCACCAAAGTAATGATGCGTAAGAAATGACGTCATAATGACGTTTAGAACGAATATTTTAATCGGAATGAAACAGATTCTGACGATGAAAATGGCAAAATTATACGTTATTAAATTATACGATTTTCGTGATTTTATAGAACAAATTACAGAATGTATTATAATTATTTATAATTATTATTAAATAAATATTATAATACATAATTATAAATAATTATGTTTATATATTATTAAATAAATATTATAATACATAACTATAAATAATTATATTTATAATTTATAATTTTGTAAATAGTTTTATAATTATAACATATAATTATAAATAATGATGTACTATTATGAATAATTATAATTGCAACAATATTATGTATAATTAGAACTATAAATAGTTTTTATTTATAATTACAGATATAACAATGTAAATTTTATAAAATTATTAATTATAATTATAAATAATTATTATGATATATCATATCTATTTTAATTCATAAATTATCATAGAAAATAAAAATTAACATAATAATTACAATCTATATTAAAAATATAAATTGAAGAATTTTATATAAAATATAGTAACGTTATGCAACAATATTTATATAAAAAAGACTTATTTTTTTAGAATAGTTTCTCTGAATGTAACACTTACCTTCCTTCTGGATAAAAAAAAACACTAAGGCATTGGTATTTCTTTAAAATATGCATGCATTTACATTAATGTACAACTGGGAAATAAAACTTTTAAACATGCGCTGTGCGTTGCGCTAGAATCAGCGATGTTGTTATACAACACCTTCTCTTTGGAAAGTTTAAAAATATCCTGGCACCCCCTCTTCTAACTTCCACACCAACAAAGTTTTCCATTGAGAGCGCGGTACGTTACACTATATTCAGTGGCGCGGTACATGCGATGTAATCAAAAATAATTACATAACACTTTCTCTTCGGAAGTTTTCCAGACTATGCGCAGCTTGTGTAGCTAAAATCAGAGTTTTCTAAGAGAACACCTTAGAAACGGCAAATCTTATTATGCGCAAAAGAATTGCGCATAACAAGATATGTAACTCATCTCCCACCGTGGCCAGACACAATAGGAAAGAGGAATAAATCTATTCTTTCTTTGTAAACCGAACATTATTCTTTCAAACCGAATATTCAACCTTTTTTCAAAATTAAATCCTTATTCGTGCACAAATGTAAAACATGCCTTTTATCCATTCACTCCGAATCATTAAAAAAAAGAAAATGAAAAATTGAAGTCATATTTTTCAGATTTTTAGACACACTAATCAGAACAGTCGATAGAACATTCCAGGCTGAACAGCTATCATAAAGAAAAGTAAATGATTTGAAAAAAAAAAATTGGTTAAATAGTAAACAGAACAATGAATGTATTTTTAAATGATCGTCTGCCATTTTTAACGAATAACAATCAAGAACAGAAAACACGTAATGCATGTAGATCTTTCCAGAAAATAAAGTTATAGGGGTTAACAGGAAATCAATTCGTCAGATTTAAATTATAATCGCACTCAAATATCCCAATTACCAAGGGACACCCTATCGTTCACATTAACGAATTTGTAGTAAAGGATTAATCCAGACTCGTTACAACAATTCATAGGGATGTCTATGAGTAGTTCATTTCATTTTGCATTTCTCCATGAATGATTGAAAATTTATCCAAATAATTTGGACGTTCGAAATTGTAAATCAATCATTTTTATTTAAAGTACCTCGAAAGAAAATCAGAAATATTATGCTGTAAGGTTTTTCAAAAATTTTGGAATTTAATTTGGGGTTTTTTGTTAAGCTTAGCCTAATCCTACTATTTATTATAAATGAAATTATAAAGCGCGAGTTTTTTCACATATCGTCATTTCCAGTTTGCCTCCTGAAATCCAAGGTAGAAGAAACGATTTTTAGAAAACTCGCGCTTTATGCTTTTCATTGCATTGCCATCTAGCAGTTCACCGCCTGTTGAGTAAAAATTGCTTGTTTAGATGTTTTCTATCACCCTTTAAATTTTTTTAATGAGTTCCGAATCACCTTGTATTTAGAAATAAGAAATAATGTATGCCTAATATATTGCAATTTTTTTTTCTATTTTGCTAAAGTATACAAATCATTAAACGAGCCATCAATTCACAGTAATCAAAAATACACAAGAATTTCGGTAAATTCGAAAGAAATATGGCATAAAATTGGGGAACTCTTATTGAAGTAGTTGGTGCTTTTAATTCATGTAATATATTAATATTTTAAGTGCTATTTTAGTAACAGAGAGTCATTATTTTAACATAATTACAATTACATAAAAGTAATTTTTAACATTTTTTTTACAAAAAGTATTATTTCAAATAAACTTAAAATTTCCCCCAGTGTCTGAGAATGTTGATTATTGATACATCGATTAATATGTATCATAGAATTTTTGACTAAATTTATTTTTCTTATTCTCAAAACTGCATTCATAATTAATCGTTTAAACGACATCCAATAATTTGTTAGCAATTTGAGATAAATGAATATTTAATATTTACGGAATACTTTCTTACAAATATACCTCCAAGTCGTTAACTCAATTAACATTTTTCTTAATTTCTTAAGATGTCGGATTCATAAACAAATTACTATTATATTATATAATTTAATGAAAAAAATAAAGCATAACAAACACAGGTATGAAAAGAATTCGGCATTTCACAAGATTGAATAAGGATTACGCAAATGAGATTGTTGAGGTTATAAATGAAAGAAAACAAAAATTCCTTTCCCAAAGCTAAATAATTTTACGAAGGAGAGACATAATCACAGCATTTCCATTTTTCAATGAACCCATTATTAGTTTCGCTTGTTTCAAATAAAACTTATGCCTTAATAATGTCTGCCAGTCCCAGAAATATAAATTTCTTCTCCAACGAACACCCCTGCTTGGCAGAGGCAATGATTCTGGTAACTTTTTATCATGGTACTTATTATCGTAGCAGAAATAGCAAACATATCAAAGATCATTCAAATTTTTAAAAAATATTTCTTTTCGGAAAGAAGGATTTACAATCTTCGGATTATTAAGCATATTTGATCGGCAACTATAAACGATATTTTTCTGCATTTATATTACAATGAATTCAGAATTCTTATAAAGCGGGTATGAATCACAAAAACAAAGATTATAAACATATTGACCAGCATTTTTTATTCTTGGATATTCAAACCACGTAGGTTGTAGTGCATTGCAAGAAAAGTTCACTATACGAGTAACTCACATTATATAGTTGTGTCGATTCAAATCTTGCTTTTGAACGTCTAAGCGTTACTACATTCTCCAAAACGAAAGATACAGAATACTTTTATTCACATGTTCAAACATAGCTGAATTCCTTTCAAAAACCGACGGTGCTGTGTTGCGGAATGTTTTGCTCATTATAATGAATGTATTTGAGTTTTGATACATAGCTGATAGAAGCTTTCGGATCTTGTTGCGTTGATATATTTTGTAATTTAATCTATTTGGAACCAAAATCTTAAAGTTTTTGAAGTTTAAGAATGTGTCACACATTTTTCACGAAACTTAAAACTCTTATCTCTTATCGAAAAGTATAATTTTCGGATTTATCAAACAAAAATATTTCTTAACCCAGAAAAGAATTCATTCTTCAAAATTAAACAGATCTTCATAAGCAGCATAGAAATTATTAGATCGACTTTCTTTCAGAACTGAAATACAAGACATACAAATAAACTATAGAATAAGAAATCTAATGGAATTCAAAGCTTTCCTTCGGTAATTTCGCTGTTTTGTATGTTAAAAAAAATACAATTCTGAGATTATATTTCGAGTTTAACAGAACTCAATTTATTTACCATTAATGGCTTTTGTCAATTCCAGAACAGTTCTTTATGCATTTATTTCTTGTTTTCCAATCGCAGAATGATAAATCTTTTTCTTTCGTGTTTCGCTTACTGTGAATCATATACTTCAACAAAGATTCATATTTATCACTCCCCCGCAAATAAATAAATAAATAGCTGATATATTTTGTTCAAGAACTCTCGAGAGGCAAGCGGAGAAAGGACGATTTGTTGGAGCATCGAAAGTGGTTTCTGGATGATAGGATTTTTCTTTATTAAACAAATCAAAAAGAAAGTTTTTAAAAAGGATTTACACAATATATTGAATATTTAATAAGAAAATTATTTATTTATTCCAGACATTTTTATCTCATTATTTGACGTAGAGTGGAATTTCTGATGATGACGATTTAAGAGCAGTTTCGTTAAGTAACTGTGACTCAAAATCATGAAATTAATTCTTGCAGCTCATTGTGGGAAGGATATGCTGAAAGTAAGCGTACTTAGTCTCTGATGCACAAAGGGATTTTTTTTCCATCAAAGTTGGCTAACTACTTTCGGGTTCAGAATCTTCGGAGTAGAACGCGCGCTCGTTTATCTCAATCGGTTGAAAACTCTTGATTGTAGTGTCAAGCGGAAATGAGTTCTCCGTTTCCGAATCCCGTTATCTGCGAATAGAGAAGTTTTATCGGGTATCCCCTTGCGAAGAAAAACGCGCTGTTCCATATATTTAGCGAAATAAGACTTGTTGACGGGGATGATGCCATGAACAGCGTTAATATGCATACACAAGGGGTGTCACGAGTGTAAAATTAGCAGAAATAAATTCGAAACATTTTTTTTTCGCCGGAAAAATCACTGCATCTATTTTTGGAACCGTAAATGGATTCTTCTCATTGAAATTTTTACTAGGGAAATACAATGAATGCCGATCGGTTCTGAGGAACTCAAAAAATAATGGAGGGCGATACAGGGTAAAAGAAAGGGAATGTGAGTGAAGAAAATGTATTTGTTGTATGACAATGCATTAATTAGTAATTAGCTATGGATTAATGTACAACATTTAATTATTTATTAGTTACTAGATAATGTGCAGTATTTAAGTAACGATAGATTAATGTGAACTATTTAATTAGTGATTAGTGATAGTTTAGTATATAAAACATTTAATTAGTGATTAGTGATATTTTAGTATATAAAACATTTAATTAGTGATAGATAAGTGTAAAGTACTTAATTAGAGATCGATTAGTATAAAGCACTTAAAGTGATAGATTAGTTTACAGCATTTAAGTTGCAATGGATTAATGTAAAGCATTTAATTAGTGATTAGATATAGATAAATGTAAAACATTTAATTAGTGATTAGATATAGATAAATGTAAAACATTTAATTATTAATTAGTAATTGATCAGTATAAAGCATTTAAGTTGCGATAGATTAGTGTAATCTATGTAATTAGTGACTAGTGATAGTTTGGTATATAAACATTTAATTAGTGATGGAGAAGTGTAAAACACTTAATAAGTGATCGATTAGTGTAAAGCATTTAAAATTAGTGATTATTTCTAGGCTAGTGTGTTGTGAGTAAAACTTTAATTAGTGATTCCCTTACTACGTGGAGTTTGGATAGAAAAAAAAAATAGCATGCTTTGAATATTTTTTTTTATTTTTGAATTAGCAAAATGTATTAGCAAATACATTTTATTGTATTACAAATAAAATGATGACAATATTAAAATGAAAATCAAGCAGAAAAAGCCATGTTACATTTTACAATTGAATGAAATGTTAAATACTTTTCAAACTGATCTTTTTGACTGTAACAATGGAAGGTATGACCTACCTCTTTCACAACAGATTTTTCGAATTTATCTGGATCTAATGATTGAATCTGAATAATAGTAGAATGTGATGTGATGTGATTGCTTATTAATATACACTCAGAAGCAACAAAAGGGTTATTCACCATGGATCTCTTAATTTTAAGCGTTGGTCAAGTGACGAGGACGACACCTAAACTGGCAAATCCCGCACAACGCTATCGGGAGGACATAGAGCCTCAACAGGCTTAACGTGCAATCAGCCTCAGCTACACGGTGGATCTTCAGTGGCATCAGAGCTCGAATCCCCGACTCAACAAAAACAACCGGCCGCACGTCCGCGACCAAGACCTCTAAGCTACCGTGGCAAATAAAGTTAGAAATATAAAATATCCAGAACATTTTTTTTTATTAATTCTGCAAAAGAGCCAAATACGCAATGTCAAATTCCTATTTCAGAAATTCATTAACTTTGTTTATTAAATTAATTTATTTTTTAACATCGCAAATAATTTTCCTTTGAGGTATTAGCAGAAGTCAATTTAATCCACTTACGACAAAAGTTGAGTTTTTCCGGGTTGTTCTTTTTCTGCCTATTGCGTTGACAAAACTATTTTAACTAACAACCATCCAAAACTGGTATCATTAACTTATCATTTATCTTCAAATAATTTAATTAGTAAGTCAATCAAAAGGCTATTATAGTTTCTTATCCATTCTAAGGAATTCACAAAGATCATGACGTTTCCTTCTGAAACCAAAATTTGCCTTGTGCTAATGATTGTTTTCTCTTGTACATTGAAATAGAAGAAAAACTTTTCTAGGTAAAATCATTTCTTTTCCTTTGCCATCATAAAATTCGAATGTATTGGAGAAAAATGTTTTTTCCTACGATTGCCTTTGAAAAGTCTTTCAAACTTATTTTCTGAAACTAAAATTTAAAAAAGACTTTTCGTAAGACCTTGAAAGATATCCTGAACATATCTTTGGAGAGAAAAGGACTACTTCCATAGAATTTCAATTCTTTTATCTTCCCTTTATCAACATCACGCAGATCTGCATCGATGGGGATGATAAATCGTATTTCTGTTTACAAATAAATTTTGCAGCCATCGTTTTCAAAAATATGTAGCTTTTGGCCTGTTTAAATAAGCAATTTGAATGTAAAATATTCAGGAATACCGAAGAATAAGGAAAATATATGTTTGCAGAAGACTTTATTCGTGGTTCTATGTGAACTACAGTTTCGTAAGAAGCTACATTCTTCAAAAACGTTCCTTTATATGAAATATTTATTTAAAAAAATTTCCGTATATTTCTCTGTTATGTAAATGCTAAATTCCCATACATAATTTGCATTCCCATACATATCCAGAGTTAGTCGCTTTCAAAGACTTATAGCTTTCAGCAATTTTGAATAAGAATAATTTAATATTAAATTTCAGGTATCTGTTAATGTGGTTTTTAAATACCATTTGGATATTTAAAGAAAGCGCAGTTTTTGTTTTTTTTACTTATATAAGAAAGTATGCACCTTAATCTACATTTCAACATAATTACCTCCCATATTGTACGACCAAATATCTGAATTCCATTCTCATAGAACTGTGTCATCAGGTGGGTGAACCACTACAGCACAGCCGTTTTGACATCATAATCGTCATCATGACTCTAACTGCATAAATACTTTCTCAAATAAAGGAACAAATAGTAGTCACTGGACGCTAGCTCAGGGCTGTACTGAGGGTGATCAAGTTGCTGCCAGCCATATGAAGAGGTGACATCTCTAGATCGACGTGCCAGGTGTGGACATGCATTTTCATGCAGCAACCATGGTTTGGGTTCCTTACCATGGTTTTTGGTTTGGATTCTACGACGCGTTTTGAGTTAAGGTGTCACAGGTGTGGTGTTAGTGTGTGGGGTGAGGTGTCATGGGCGACGTAACGCAAATACAGAAAGGCACAGATGTACGAAATTCGGTTTGTTGAAACAGTGTGTAATGATGGTATACACCTTCTGGCGAATTTTTCGAAATTTGTTTTGGATTTATTTTTTTTAAAATTCAATGTTGAAGAGATTTTTAGTGTATCGTGTGTCTTAAAAGTTCCCGTACTAAATCGTGATTCATGTATGTCGGAGAAAGCTGGATATCAGGTAGACTCCACAATTTTATGAAGTTTAGAGGGAAAAAAAACAGAGACATCTTGTTCTGAGGTAGCAAATAAAATTGGCAACGGTTGGATTGAAAAAAAAAGACGATTAAAATAATTGGAATCAGATTTAGAGAGTTTAGAATCATTAGGGGACAAGAGAGAAATAAAGCGGAATGTGGTTCAAATTAAAATGTTTTCCAACAGATTTATAAGAAACGGTTTCAAATCCGATGGTAAAGCATAAAAACTTGATCGTTACAGAAAATTTGCGCACCTTTTATTTTGTACATTAGGAGGTGTTTTTTTAACTTAAAATAATACTTACAAGTGAATAAAATTTGAAAAAAAGGAGAAAAGGAGAAGTCGATTTTTTTTCTTATTAATTAATTTTATTCCGTTCTTTGTTTCAAACCCAAACTTAGTTTTTCTATTTTGTAAAGTAAATTTTATAGTTTAAGATTATAATTTTTATGGTTATTGAAATTGATTCGCAGGAGTACTTATTTGATAATAAATGTATTAAGACATATATATTCCAAGTTTCCTTGATATCTTTAACATGTATTACAGACATATATATTAAATATATCAAGACATTACAGGTATAGTAAAAAAAAAACGAATTTAAGATTCCCTGCTTTTGTCATATATATATATATATATATATATATATATATATATTCAGAATAATTAGTACAGCTAAATTTTTGTGAGTCTCACAGAGATATTTTAATCATTCTATAGAATTATGAAAGTAATTTTTTTTTCTTTCCTAGTTGAATATGGAGAATAGATTTTATTTTCGGAATCACATAACACGTGTTTGCTTTAGGTACATTTTGAAAAACTGTTAGACTATATAGATCCAAATATTTATGCTGCTTTATAGTATGCCCTTGCACGTAATGAAGCAAATTATTCTTAATCAAAACAATGCTTAAATTTAAAAATTAATAGTTTTTAAATGAAAAAAAAGAAAATTAAAATTAACGAAATTTAAAATTTATGTAATTTTTTTCAAAGAAATTATATAGGAATATCATTAAAAGAATTGGTATCCTTTGTTTTCTGCATTGTTTTATAAACGAAGTGTAAAATACTTTGTATATTTAAGGAATATTTCTTAAAGAGTGCCTAAATGCATATATATATATATAATTTGATTATTATTATTATTAGAACAAAATAGTTGAATAGCTGAAATAAATTTTAAGCAATTATATAGAAAAATAAAAAAAAAGTTAATTAGAATTCCTTAAAATTACCATAAAAATTTACATATAATTTTTTTTTAGATAATAAGAAAGCAAAAGAAGAATGAACACTTCTTTTATTGCAAAAAAGGAAATTACTCCACAAAAGAAAGAAACAAATACATGAAAAAATACATAACAAAATAGTAAGATGTTAAATCACAATTATTCTGCATATTAATTTATCCTTATGTATATGATGTTGTAAATGACAACTATTGACAATGATTTGTTTGGATACACATATATAGATATATATGTGTATCGTAAAGTTTAAATAATTACTAAGAAATGACCAAGATATCTAGATAAATATTATTCTACGCATTAATTGATCCTTATGTAAATATTGTTGAAAATTGCAGTTATTCATGTTAATTTGTTTGGTTCTTCGTGTAGAAGAAAAGATGCTTGAAACATAAAGATAAAGGTATCCGCCTACCTTTAAAATGCGAATTCCGGTCAAAAAGTCGATTTTTTTTATTTACGGTATATTATTAAAGCCTGATTTCTTAGCTTTATAGAACAGTTTCAATTTTGTTTCTATCTTACATAGAACTTGAGTTATAAGCATTTTAATAATATAGTCTGTGTCAAATTTTAGAACTAGAAGTAGCATTTTGCTACCGAAAATGGAACTTTAATGTTTGTTTTTCATTTGGGTGCATATGATGCAATTATACAATTTGACGAAGGACATCAAGGCTGCTTAAAAGTCTTAAATAAGCTGAACATTGAAAATCCGGGCTACTTCACTGTAAAAGGATACGAAAAGTTGGATTACAATCGAATCGGGAATTTGAAGCGTTATACAACACCTGTTACATGCAAGCGTAGGAAAGTTTTAAAGGTCATCAGGACAAAAAATATAAGTTATTTAAGTAATACAGATAGTGACCTTTACAAATCAGGGGCATTTTAATGTTAAAATTTATATAATTAGGTAAGTTTCTGGGTTGAAATGTATTTTCAGCTTTTTCTCAAAATCAAGATTTTCATATTTTGATTCAGTGCAAAACATCGTATTGAAAAAGGTTATGTATATAATGTTATGAAATTTTCATGAAATACTCTATGAAAGTCAAATTTAGGACTTGAACCTCTCCTATTGTTATAATTTGATTCTTTGCATTTTATTGATGATAAAAGTCATAACTTATCACAAATTTTTACAATTTTTCTGTATTTTATAGTACGATTTCCTATAATTATTTTATTTTCGAGGTTATAGTTGTGAGAGAGGCATAAATCCTAAATTAGATTTAATGCATGATAATAAAATTTACAGAATTGAAAAATCTCTATTTAAATTTTAATTTTGGTGTTTTGCACAAGGGCTATTTTTCTGCTATTTTCACGTATTTTTGAGCTGAAATATTAAAACAATTTTTAATTTATGCAAATTTTAAATTGTATTTTAAGTTTTTAACCGTATCTTATAGTATAATGCATATAAAAAGTTTTTTTCAATTATTTAAAAAAATCCTCTACGAAGGTAGGCGGATACCTTAAAGATATAAATGTTTTTTCAGTTATGAATAATTGCCGTTAATTAGTGCTTAGGGAACTAAAATGTAATCAACAAGTACTTTTCAAAAACATTTCAAAACAGATAAAATATGCCACATTCATTATTTAGAATATTTTTAACAGAAAAAAACTATCTCGAGTTACAGCAGCAGTTCTTTTTTCTCGTTATTATTTCTACTGTTTGAAGCCGTGATATTTTGAGAATATTTTTTCCTCTGAAACTCACTTATATTTAATATACTTTTGATTAAATCTTTACCACTATCCTACTCGCAATTTTTTACATACGACGGGATTTGTAGAACTTGTGGCAAAAGAGATTGAGTTCTGATGGAAAATATACGCCAAATTAACTTCCCTTCGGTCTAATAGTTAAAAATGGATTAACTTGAAATAATTAACTTTGAACGATTTCAAGGGTTCCAATTTCGTGGAAAATTGGTTTTGCGTTGGAGAAAAAATCAATTATGATCTAGCGAAGTTGAAAATTTCACGCATTGCATGGAAATTGATGACTTCAGATGTATTAAGAAGGTAAAATTATGATAAGAAGCTCTAGCTCTAGACCAAATTGAAAAAAAATTCCTAAATGAATTTTAAAAAAAATAGAATTGCATATTTCGGTTAAAGTGCAGTATCGGTCACCCCTTGGCACTTGGCAATTTTTGGGTGTGATGAAGATTTCAATCTGTTGAATTAATTTTTGATAATTCTGATAACTTTAGGAAACATCTACATAGGTCATGTGTTTCCTGTTCTTGACTACTATTCGTTTTGTGACAGGCGATATTTTAAAAATACGCTGTATAGTTCTTTTTTCTTTGAGTGAAAACTATTAAAGTAAATAGTAACTTTCTAGATTTAATTAGAATTATTTCGAAATTACAATTTGCGACATAACATTTTAAGGACAACTAAATTAAGTATTAACAGAATAATATACATTTATATATTTCTCAGAATATAACACCGTGTTTACTATTTAGTTCCTCCGCCTGGACTGCTGGTCAATAAAGCTCCAGTCGTCATCACTACCCCAGCGGCCGCTAGGCGACGCGCTCGAAAGTTGAACGGCCACATATATAAATATATGACGTTAGATATTCGCCATTTTCTCTTTGCTAACCTCGTGGACATTATAGTAATTTGAATTGCATAAAATTACAGTTTCTTCCCGAACGAAATGAAATGTGATTAGATAAATTGGATGACGATAAGAAGAACAATGAATTGTATTAGAGATAGTGATAAATAGATGAAATAATAATTCGAGATAAAAACCAACATTTTTAAAAACAACGTTTTTATATGGTGGCAAAGTTTATTAAAAAGAATTATTGAAATATTAGTTAAAACTGGTCGCAAATATCTAAATATTGCATTGTTAGGCAAGTAAGAACGGTTCCCAAAATTTCAGAGCTCTAACTTGATGGGAAGTTGGTTAAATTAATGATAGAAAATTTGATGACACACTGATACGCACACAGACAGACACACGCCAAGTGAAATACATAAAAACGTAAAAACTAACTAAAATTAATTAATTCATCCGGTAAATTAATGGTTGGAATACAGTTTAACCCAATCACTCTTGGCGACAAGAAGTATTTGGCAGTATTTTGCCAAATGTGGCTACCCTGTTCCGTTTCACGGATTTAACGCTCAGCCAAAAGAGAAAAAAAAAATAAAATCGCCAAGTTTGGTGCCAATTTTTGAAATCGCGCCAAGTGTTTGGGCTAAACTGCATTTTTAAAGAAAATATTAGTTAAAACTTGTCGCAAATGTCTAAATATTGCATTGTTAGGCGAGTACGAACGATTCCCAAAATTTCAAAGCTCTAGCTTGATGGGAAGTTGGTTAAATTAACGATCGAAAATTTGATGACACACACACACACACACACACCAAGTGAAATTCAGAAAAACGTTGTAAAAAGGAAAGGAGATAGAGGGTAAAAACATATGGAAATTGTTTTAAAGCATCACAGAGTTAATCTTTTGAATGGAAGCGAATTGTAGTTAAAGTACTAAGATAAGAACAGGCTATTTGTGAGAAGTGTTTGCATCATAATGAATGAATCGGTAAGTTAAGACTTTATTAGTTGATCATAATGTAGGATGGGCGAATTAAATAGGATTCATGAGGGAGCGACCCTGTCTATTTTTCAGTGATTATTAATAAACTATTATATCTTGCTCTTTCGCATCTTCAGTTGGAGTCTAATAATTATTGATTGTTTAGTTAGGAGGAAAGAATACGGTAGAATTATATTATAAAGGTCAGATGGTAGAATTATATTATAAAGGTATTAAAAGAATTATATCATAAATTTTAATTAATTATTTCACAATTGTTTTCTATAATAATATATTAATTAAAATGATTACATAATTATATATTATAGTATTATATAATTATTTATAATAATAAAGTTATAAATAATTAAGACTAGTATATTATAATTATAAATAATAAAAATTATTAGTTGTACTGATTATTTAAATTATAATTATTATTAATAATATATAAATTAAAGTCAATAGTTATTTATAATTATATTTTATATTTTATTATAGTTTTTGGTGATTCATAATAAGTATATAAATATAAACAATTATAATTATTTTTAATTAAATATTGTGATTTGTTTTTAAAAATTTCAATTGTATTAACATTCTTAGTTAATAATGTTTAAATTTTCTACTTTCATTGTCGAAATCTGTCTGATATTGGTTAACAGTCCATTTGTTATGCCATTATGTCTTCGTTTCTTAGGTATCACTACTTTGGAAAACTGTTTTATAACTCGTTAAATGTTTCATCGAAATCGTCAAGAACACCACATGCATCTCTGTAACCCATATTTCTCGTTGGTATTGTGATTTTCATACAACTATATCACGTAAAAAAATCTTTAATTGCTGCATATGGAATCGACCTAATTAAGAATTGCGAAGCTTTTCAAACTGAAAATAAGTGCACCAACTCAAACATTTGTAAAACCTCGGTAATCAGTTTAAATCATTAAAGGGAAAAAATTAATAATATTACATAATACCGCATTTATCAAATAAAAGAGGGCTATTTTGGAGTTTAATTTTTATAAAGATATGTACTTTTATAATTTCAATAAGACGTAAATTCCTTTCAAACAAAAACTGACAAGTACTGGTAGTCAGTTTTTACTAGTAAGGTAGTTAGATCAAATTAATCGATCCCAATCTGTTTTCGTGCAATAACTTATATGGAAATTTCGATAAAATAAAAAAAGGAAGAGCATACGATTCCCGATTTTATTAAAGCAGTTTTAGAACTGATAAATAAATTTCTTTAATACATTCGGACACCAATAACGCATGGTGCAGTAATTTGCGAATTTGTTTTATAGGAAGTTTTATTATGGTTATCAGGAAAAGCAATCGCTTCTGATATTATTACTAGAAATGGTAGCGTTAAAATTCTTATTTTTCTCTTTTTATGAAATTCTGATTAATCTTTTGTTTGTATAACGTCCCAAGTTCCTATTAAGATCAAATATCAATAGCTTTTTTCTTAATATTTTACATACATGAATTTACCATTTCTCGGGAAGTGAAATCTTCCAGTTTGGAATATAATTTTTTGTAAGAGAGCGAGAGATCATTTTCAAGATGTGGCAGCCGGTGAGATTAACTGTACATTCAACCATTTTGTATTACTCAAATTTTAAAGGTTAAAAGGATTACTTCTTGTATAAGTGATTTTTGTAACAATCAAAAATAATATCAAAAAAACCGAATAAAAAAACAAAAGTTGAACACGATTGAGGAAAAACTCAATGTTATCGAAGACATTCGAAAAGGTTAAAAGCAAGCAGAAATTGCCAGAGAACTTAATCTACCAGAATTTATCCCATATGATTGGTTAAAAAATTAGGATAAACGTCAGTTTGTTGATAACGTTGATAATGATAAAGAAATGGCTAGAAAAAGGGCTAAGACAAGCGGAAAACACCAATCTTGACAAATTTTTACTTGATTCTTTTGATCAATTTATATTAATACTGTAACTAGCAGTTCATTTAATCCGCGGCTTAGAAAACATGTTACCCGACTACAGCTTATAAGATAATAAAGAAATAAAAGATTCAGAACTCGCGCAATTTGCAGAAATTTGTTAATATATATTTCCGAATATCAAAATTTGGCCATAAATATGCCCTTAAGACAACAATCGCAAAACATAGATTCCAAATATAACTCTTTAGTTGGGTTTATTTATGCCAATTCCTGCGACCATTTTCCAAATACGATGGCCGCAGTAGCTTAGTAGCCCTGGTCATGGACTCACGGACGGTATTTCTTTTGGAGAGATTTGGGGTTCAAGCCCTGATGCCATTAAAGCCCCGCCATGTAGTGTTGCTGATGCACATTAAATCTGGTAGAGGTCCCAAGTCCTTCGGTTAGCGTGGAATGGAAATTTGGAGAAGGAGGTGCGAACGTTTATTAACAATCACAATCATTATCTCCAAATATTTAGATATTCATCATTGGTAATAACCAGAAAAGCACATCTTAAATCATTTTTCCTTTTAAAATATTTTCATTTACACTCCTTCCCCCGATGAATGTCTACCTTAAAAAATATTTTAATTTTTCTGTGATATTTTCATTTAATTTTTGATATAAAAGCGAAAATCCTTCAAGATGTTATATCGTTCAATGAATAATTTAGCGTCACAGATGATTTTTAGAAATCTGATCCATATGATCGTAGTGATCATCCCTGATAAACATCGTTGGAAAAATTAAGAAAGCAAATCTTAATAATAATGTGTTAGGAAGTAAAATTTTATAGATTACATGAAAAAATAAGTATAACTTATAATTGCTTTTTCTGAGTGCTAAATGTATTATTGGACATATTTAGACAACAATAGCGTCGACTTCATTAAACGAATTTTAAATAGGATAACTTCATTTTAAATAATTTTTTAAAATCAAAATGTATATGTCAGAAAATATATTCAGTGAAATATCCATTCTTGAACACACAAATCAAGGAAACAGAAAAGGCTACTTCTTTCTCTATGCGAGATATAAACTACTAATACAAAATACTGCAAAAAATATTCCAATTATATTATCAATTTTACTTTATTTGCCTACATACAAATATACCGTCAAAAATCTACTTTTCATGCAAGAACATAAATATTCTTATACTTTTTCAAACGTTGTTATACATAATTAAAAACGATGCAATGGTAGAACGAATCACCAATAACGAGCTTTATCTTCGTAAAATAACTCGTACTTAAGTTTATAAAACCAAATACCAATAATATGGTTCCATATGCAGTCAAAACGGTTAACTCAAGCTTTTACTATGGGTCCTATTTCATGAGTTTCAAGTTAATAATTTTTCACACGACTTCAGAACTTCCTATTCAGGAAATCTGTTAATATCTTTCGCCCTATATTTACTTATCAAGGTCTTAAACATGCCAAGAAGTTCAAATTTGTAATACCAAATGTTCACTCCGAATAAGAGAAATTAGAAACATAAGACATAAATGAATAAAATAGTGCATACACACCTAAAAACAAAATAAAAAACGAAGCGTAGTGGTGGAGTAGGAATATTTAACGAACCAAAATAAATATACCAACAAAAGTGATGCAGGAAGTGAAACTTTTGCATCCAATAATGGAGCGTCAGAAACCAGGATTAAAAAGAAGGAGGCTAGGGAACAAACCAATCGTTAAACTTGAGAGAAATGCGGCAATGAAGCAAAAGCTAAAATAACGATAACAAAAATTCAAGCGCGCAGGGTGGGGCAGATATTTTCAAGAGAGTCTGAAATGTTTGAAACAAAGAGTTTTAAGACAAGGCAATGATCTCGTAAAACCGGATCGTTGTCCAGAACTAAATAAAGAGGCACAAAGTAATGGGAATATGACAGAAAAATGGTTGAAGGAATTCCCCCCTCTGAATATTAGAGACTAGAGGGGAGTTGAGAAAGGGCAAGAAGTCTCCTCATCATACAGTGCAGATGTTGGTTTTCATCACAATCCGACTAAACGGGGAAAAAAATGTTCCCTTCAAGACTCGTTCTCTGAAAGTTTCGGGTAAAAAAGGGTAGACTATTTTGATACTTTTTACTATCTTTTTTTCAATTTGAATGTTTCGATTAGATATGAGTAATCATTTCTCGGAAAGTGTAATGTTTCAGTTTGGATTACTTTTGTAACAGTTTATTTTCAAAATTTTGCAATCAGTGAAATTAGCTGTACGTTCAGCTATATTTTATTGTTTCAATTTTAAATGTTCATAATGATTTTTTTTTCTTGCATAATTGATTTATCTAGTAATTAAAAATAGTTTCGCATTGTGTGTAAATGTCGGGAAATAAATTCATATCGATGTTGGAATTTAAACTATCGCTCAATTTATATTAATACTGTAACTCGCGGTTTGTCAACCATGGACTCCCGACTATCGCGAGTTACCGAGATTCGACTGTAATTATATATATATATATATAACACGTCAATTGAAAAGTCCCTGGCCTACCATAGTTAAACAAATTTTTTTGGCAAAATTAGGTTTTTTTATTCAACACAATTCCCTTCAAGGATGATACACTGATTATAGCGACCCTCCAACTTTTCGATACCATTTTTGTAGTACGATTTGTCCTTTGCTTCAAAATAGGCCTCAGTTTCGGCGATCACCTCTTCATTCGACGAAAATTTCTTCCCAGCGAGCATTCTTTTGAGATCTGAGAACAGGAAACAGTCGCTGGGGGCCAGATCTGGAGAATACGGTGGATGAGGAAGCAATTCGAAGCCCAATTCATGGATTTTTGCCATCGTTTTCACTGACACGGTGCATTGTCTTGGTGAAGCAGCACTTTCTTTTTTTTTCAAATGCGGCCGTTTTTCGGTGATTTGTCCTTTAAACTCTGCAATAACGCTATGTAATAGTCGCTGTTGATGGTCCTTCCTTTTTCAAGGTAGTGAATGAAAATTATTCCATGCGCATCCCAAAATACAGACGCAATAACCTTGCCAGCCGACTGTTGCCTTTTCCCACGCTTTGGAGCGGGTTCAGCGTGTGCAGTCCAGCCGGATGACTGTCGATTGGACTTCGGAGTGAAATGATGGAGTCCTGTTTCATCCATTGTCACATATCGAAGCAAAAACTCGGGTTTATTACGCTTGATCATCTTCAAACACTGCTCCGAATCATCAACTCGTCGTTGTTTTTGGTCAAAAGTGAACTCACACGGCAACCACTTTGCACAGAGCTTTCTCATACCCAAATATTCGTGAATGATATGATGTACACGTTCAGTTGATATCTTTAGAGTGTCTGCTATTTCATTCAATTTCAATTTACGGTCATTCAAAATCATTTTGTGGATTTTTTTAATGTTTTCGTCGGTAACAACCTCTTTTGGGCGTCCACCGTCTTCGGTGCTCATTTCACCACGTCTTAACTTAGCATACCATTCCTTGATGGTTCATTTTCCTGGAGCAGTGTCCGGAAACTCGGCATCAAGCCAAGTTTTTGCTTCAACTGTAATTTTTCCCTTCAAGAAGCAATATTTTATCAACACGCGAAATTCCTTTTCATCCATTTTTTTCACAATAACAAAAGTTCCTTCGTTCAAAATGCTATAATTCACAAACTAATGATCCGACAGCTGTCAAATTTATACAGGCATCTTTTGAGGGTTAGGGCTAACTAAAAAACATTTGGATTTAATTCTAGCAGCGCCATCTACGTGTCAGGCCGGGAACTTTTCAATTGACCTGTTATATACATATATATAACACATGGATCAATAAGTTCCGAGACTAACCCAGAGATATAATTTATATATATATATAAAAATATAATTTATATATATAAATATAATATGTATATATATATATATATATAAATATATATATAAAAATATAATTTATATATATATATATATATATATATATATATATATATATATATAATATATATATATATATATAAATATATATATATATATATATATAATATATATATATATATATATAAATATATATATATATATATAAATATAATTTATATATATAGTTATATATATATATATATATATATGATAGAGATGCTCTTGAAGGAGAGTCGACGGTAGTCATCGGAACGAGGAAGACGCCTTTGTTGATGACTCTAGACGATTTATGATTTAAGACGCTGAAGAGTATTGTTTTAATGTTTTTAAATGTTATTGTGAAATGTCTCGTCAACTATGTGAAACTTTATGTTAATGTGAAACGTCAATATTAAATGTTTGTGTGCTAATTTAAAGTTTGATTTTTATTTAGTAATATCGGCCATCCCACAAATCAGAAGTGGGATAAGTATATGAGCCCATGATAAGGAATAGAAATAGGGATTGAGACGCCTAATCAGGATATAAACTGATAGAGATGTAAATTGATAGGGATGTTGGCGTATTATTGAATGTAAGCACATTAGGATATAAAAATCGTGAGAGTGTAGGACTCATGATTAAATTGTGAACATTGAACTGAAATAAAAATGTGTGGATAACTGTGTGCTGACCAAGGATAAATTCAAGACTTTGAGGTGAGTCAGATTTATTCTTATTTGCTAATTTAAATATGAATATTGATGATATTCATGTAGTAGGCGATGCACTGAAGAATCTCAAGAAAGAAAAAATTAAGACTTTGCATAAGTTTATTTTTGATACTGATGGCGATGCTAAAAATACGGAAAGAATAGGAAATTTTACTGGTTTCGAATTCACAGTAAATGACTCTAATTTTAAGTCTAAATTAAAAACTATTAATGATACTTTTTCATTACATGAATTGATTAACATTGCTTGATGTTCTGAATATTGCATTCAAGGAACAAAACAGAAATAATCAAGAATATTAGTTCATATACAATGATGTCAACTCTGCTTACCAATATATTCAAAATTCGAATGAATCAGAAAGTGAAACGGGTAGGAAACAAAACAAAATCCATCAGTCAGAGCCAACAGTCAATGTGTCAAAATTCTGTAGCATTGTTACTATTATGGTGAACCATCAATAAACATCTCGTAGCTTTTCTGATGAAAACATTGAAACGTGTTGTATCTGAGTGAGTACTCATGCCTCAGTTATGTCCGAGCAGTTTTGAGAGCGCTGGAATATTTTTAATTTATCTGACCTACAAAAGTTTAAGTTTTTCGCTAAACGATCCTTGGTGGCCTTATTATTTGTGAAGCAGGTGAATCTTCGTCATGAGGAATTAAAACGAGTGTTGATAGATAGATTTCGAGGTCACCACTAATTATTATTTATGAAATATTGGTGACAAATGAAAGAATCTGAATCATATACAGATATTATTTTATAATGAAAGTTGGGTAATCGAGGAAATTGAAGATACCGCATTAATATATTATACGAGGAATTAACAATGCAATGAAAATAAATTAGTTTTGTATGGTTGCAAAGATTTGCATGAATTTCCCAAAAACTGAAGATTTACAGGAGTTATAAAAATGATTATGAGAAAAATAATATTTTGTAAAATGAAACATAAACCAGATAATTTTGTGAATCATAGAAGCTTTGATAATTCATTATGATCAGAATACTAAATTTTGTTTTAATTGTGAAGGTGAAGGACATTTATCTAAATTTTGTTTACATAAGAATAAAGGTTTAAAATGTTTCAGATGTCAAAACTTTGGGCATAAGGCGTCTGAATGTGTGGAATTAAATATGGAAACCAAACCCAACGATAGCGTAGAATCTCTCAATATTGCGAAACAAACAAATCTGTTTAAAATGGTACGTTTCGGTAATTTAAATATTAACTCATTGATAGATACCGGAAGTCAAGCTACGTTAATTTCTAAAAATATATTTGAAAAGTTAAATATTTGTGAAACTTTATGTTAATGTGAAACGTCAATATTAAATGTCTGTGTGCTAATTTAAAGTTTGATTTTTATTTAGTAATATCGGCCATCCCATATATATATATATATATATATATATATATAAAAGCAAAATACCCCTGACTGACTTATCACGAGATCTCTAAAATTATGCAACCGATTGACTTGAAATTTAGCATAGTTATTCATTTTGAGATGTAGACGCTCTCTGAGAATGGATTTTACGGAAGTCTTATCCCAAATGTAATTTTCATCAGTTGATCTATTCTTATCCATCGGATATGTGATTTTTGTCGACTTTATCGCCAAAAATGATATGACCGACGCATTAACGGAATATTTTTTTTTATATGTATACTGTGTATTGTCCCCAATTAAGTTAACTTGGTGAGATTTACGCGTGGGAAATGGAAAAATACCAAAAAGTTTTATATTGAAGCGCTGATTGAGGATTGGCAAGATTTCGGCGAAGAGGCTGTTCATGCAAAATTTTGTGCATGTTGAAAATAGGAAACGTACATATTTAGCGATAGTAAAAAATCAGTTTGGAATCCCACAGTTGGTGAAAGTGTAGTTTAGCTCCAAAACTGTGAGAGATTTTGAAAAATACTAATTGGCGACTTCTTACGGAGTAGCTCACATGCAAGACAATCTTCGTTTACTGGAGGACCTCGTTACATGCACGAACGAACTCAAGTGGCTATGACATACGGAAGACATTTTGGCCGTCCTGACTTGCAAGACTTTTTTTTTTAAGGATTGGAGTCACTTGAAATCCTAAAAGGTCAGAAATCAAAGATGTCTTGAGGAAAGGATATAAATCTTATGATAGACACGATGCCATTGCGAGGGTATTTCATCTGAAAGCTAAGCACGTGATGAATCTTCTAACAAAAGTTTGCATCTTTGACAATACTATGGGTAACATGTATACGGTGGAATTAATTTTATCCGTATTATATATATAACTATATATATATATATAGGGTGACCTTTTACTAAAATTTTTTAATTTTTTTTTATATATATATATATTTGAAAGTCGTGGATAACCATTATTACAGACAATCAATTTCTTAAAATTTTAAATTTAGATTATCATTAACGTTTTAAAAATTGAAAATTTTCTTGATATTTTACGTATAAGTTCCAAAATATTATATTATCGTCTGTCCAGCGAAGCTGTCGGGTATCAACTAGTTATAATATAAATTAAAATATAAATGAATTATTATTTTTATTTACAGAACACGAAAGCCATTACGGAGTCGGAGATTTAGAAACACGTCCGACGTCATTAGGAGATGGAACAATGGTTGTCGATGTCGTCTGCTGTGACCTTCGAAAAACACCGTGGGAAAATGTATCACCCGGGATGATGACAGTGTTACCTTACGAACAATAGATAAAAATTAAGTTTCTATCACGATTGTTTTTAGTAATAATTTAAATTTTACGATAAACACATGAACATTGTTTAAGAAAACTGATATTTTTATTTCCTTGATGAAGGTACAAAATATGAAATAAGTGGAATGCAAAAAAAGTATGAATTCGAGTTTAGACAATGAATTTCAAATCTAACTCATTCAAAAGACCATAAAATGTAATGAAATTTAAGACAGTTTTGTTAAAACAAAATTATTTTTCACATTTTAGCTTGCATATAAAAAAAATTATTATTCGCACAACAAAAAACATTTAAGGAGTAATGAATTTTGAGTAGCACGTCAGCCATTTTCATATATTGATAGAAGACAGGCTGTTATTAAAAATTGTGGAAAAAGCTAATGGATTATTATCCTAGAGCCTAACAAATATAAATGACACACATGCTTATGCGAGAACAATATGTTTTTTCATAAATTAGTTTCGCGAATTTTTTTTTTTTTTTTTTTTTTATCGAAACGATGCTCCAGTCTCTTTTTAGTTGCTCGCATAAAAAAAACTCGAATATCACTTTTATCCATTTAATGTTCTTGGGGATATTTAAATCGTTCTTGTTTTTAATGTAATTAGAGTTATGCAGAAATTAAATTTGGGTAGTAAATTTTTAATGATAAATTCCGTTTTCGGTGGATTTTACTGCATGGCTTTGTGTGTGTGTGTGAAGTTTTTTTTTTTTTTAAATTTTAAATATTGTTTCTGCATTATAATCAATGTAAATTACTTCGGTACTTTTTTTTCTCTGATGGTAAAAGGAATAAATAGTTTAACAAAAAAAATTGTTCCGTATGCATTTGTGGAATTAAATTAATTTTTAAGAAAATCACATGTAAACGTGTTTACTAAGACAATAACAAATATTGTCTCATAATGAAATTAAGAATTGTCATTTTTCCATATAAATTTAGAGAAATAAATATTTTTCACAGTTGTAAAAATATTACAATTTCAATCCTGACAACTTTTGTATATTAAATAAATGTATATCCTGTAAAATTTGTAATGAAAAGTATACAATTTAGCTAAAATCTATGTATTTTAAATAAACAATAATTGTTAGTAAAATATTCATGAAAATGTATTTGATATAATTTAATAAAATAAAGTCTGATTTATAAAATATCTCTCTAAAAAAATAGATATTACCTTAAACCATACTTGAATATTTTTTTTAAATTCATTTAAATATAGTCACACACTTCCGTAAACATTATATCATATCACTAAATTATGAAATAAAACACACGTTTGTTTCTTAATTCATTTAGCTGAAAGTTCCTACAAATTGCATGATTGTACAGAATTGAATTGTCAATATGTGTTTCATTAATCATTTTATATTTTAGGTTAAAGAATTCTTCAACTAAGAATGATTATGTACTTATGTCATATTTAAAAAAAATGCAAGCATATAAATATTTACTTCAAAGAGAACAAGCAGTTATATATAAAATATGTTATATGTAACTTTCCATGTCTAAAATTCTTTTGAAGAAATACAGTTTTAATGATTTGAGAATTGTAAAGCAATCAAATAATCGTAAAAAAACAAAAGTAATGGAAACATAAATACATTTTTATTGATTTATTTGTTTATATAATTTGACACATTATTATTTTAGAAATTTTTTTCCTGTACTAAAGCACTTGAACGTTTTATACGTAAAAATGAATCGCTGAAAGTATCTTCAATGTTTGTGTTAGAACTATTATTGTTTATCCTGCATAAGTGCTAAGAACTAAATTTGTTTTCTCATTTACACAGGTAATTCAATGCACTAAGCAAAAGAGGAAAATTCACTGCGTATGGTAATTAAGATGGGAAGAATCCTTTTCAAACGGAGTAGGTGTTATTTTACATTAAATGAATGTACATTAAGAGTTCGTTTACTAAATCACATGTTAAGACATTAGACATTTTCAAACGCCTAATGTCTTAGAATTATACATACATCTTAAGTGAAAAACGCAAAAAAAAGGTATTCAAATGGGATTAAAATCAACAAATCTGATATATGCATATAGAAAGAAAAGGCTATAAGAATTCCAGACAATGTAAGCGTTTATTTCAGGAAATACAGCTACACGCATATGCAACCACTAAATAAAGCTTCGGTCTGTCTCAGAAATCCTTGTGAAGCTATTCTCTGGCTGGGAATTCTTTCGTAGAATTGGTGGATGTCTCCCTACAGGATATCTTGACATGTTTTTGCTGATTCTTAAGATAGATCGCCGAAATCCTGAAGCGGTTGGAGGAGCTTTTGCTTTTCAATCTCTAAACGTTCTCAATTGGATAGATATTTGGTAACAAATGCTTGAATGTGTTGCACAAGTACGAAAACAATTCGTATAAATGATTTCCATGAATCATCCTGCTCAAATGTAGGCATGGGTTACTTAAAAAAAATGACAACAACACAAGGCATAAGATATGTTCGATGTACTACTATGCCGTAAGTGTTGTAACCAAAAGATTCCGTGTATTCAATGATATGTCGTTATAGACCGTAACTTCCAATTTTCAAACTATGTCACTCTATAGTGAATGCAGTGTTTAACGGAAATCGAAAGGGTACCTACGTTCAATATTAAATCAAGTTGGACGCCGGGTTACAGATAAGAATTACTCTGGGTTTTCAGGTACTGGACATCGACAGATAAATTTGGCCTTGTCTTTGTTGGAAGCCAGATTCCTCTCTGAAAACAAAAGTACTCTAATAAGAGAAATTTCAAATTAAAGTATTGACCGCAGAAGCCTAGTGGTCATGATGGCAGACTTGCGGCAGGTGTTGTTTTCGAAAAATCGTGAGTTCTAGCCCTGATGCCACTGAAGACCAGCCGTGTAACGGGGCTGGTGCATGTTAAATCTGGTTGAGGCCCCAAGTTCTCCATTTGGCTAAGTGTGGAAGTTTAGAAAGGAAGGTGCCAGTTCAAGCAACGTTCTTATCCCTTGGCCGAGATTCAAAATAACGAGGTCCTATAGCCCTCTATAGAATATAGAAGTTCCGGACTCAAGCCACCAGACGCAAGGTCCGGTGTGGCCAATTGAACACTAACTAACTGACATTTTATTTTCTGTGAAAGCTCAACCCATTTACATTTGCTGGATTAATTTGGATTTTTTCACGTAAGTGTCGTATAATTTTTGAAATTAACTAAATGTAAGACTGTTAGAAAAGCCATTGTATTTGTAAAATTGAGATATGGAACATACCGGAGATTTGTCTTAGAGCTTGATCCAGCCTACTTGACTACCGAGAAATACAAATTTTCTACTCGAAAAGCTTATTAATTTTGGAACATTATCGCGCCACTGCGGAGATCTGAAAATTAAAACTAATTAGAGGGAAAATGTATAGTTACTTCGCTTCTTCTTTTAAGGTATTCAATGAAATTCTGCGTAAACATAGAAGTGATCATGAAACATATGCTTCGCATTCTGAAGAAGAAAACAACTACTGAGTTAATTTGAATGAATATTCAAATCACAGTTCAGAGCTTGAACGGAACAATGCGGAACTAAATGAATGCATTTTAGAAGCTCGAAAAAGCTGCGATGTTCTTACCACTAACCTCCCACTGAGGTAAATTTTAATTCATTTAAAAACAACTGTACCTCAGAATTCATTAAAAAGAATTTGTCGCTTAAAATACCCAGAATTAATAAAGTCGAGGAGGCTTGGTTATCAATCTGGTTGATGAGAATGAGGTGCAGTTACTGTAATCGGAACTTCAAAATTTTGATTCTTTGAAAATAAATCTGATTTATTTTCAAAGGCCTAAGGCTAGATATCCGCAATTTATATTTTAGGGAGTCGATACATCATATAACGCCGACTGTCTAAAAGAGGCTTTAATTAAAAAGAATGATATATTCAACATAATGACAATTTAAAGTTTAACTTTTCAATTAAAGCAAAACAAGGTATATAAAGGAAAATAACAGTCGTACCTGAATCTAACTAAGCCTCTCCAAGTAATCACAGAAAATTGGATCATGGGCACTTAACTCTTCCGTTACACTTTTTTGAGAGCTTTTAAACTTTTTCAGCCACACGCGAAAACTTGCGCTGCTCGTGTAACTACTGCCAAATCTTTTGTTCGTCCGAGACATTATTGCTGAGAGTTTTGCACTTTTAAAAATCCGATCACAGAACGCCGTTTTTGATAAGTACTTTCTCCCAGTGGACATGACATCCTAAGTAAAACTTCAGGCGTCATGTTTACGTAGATATAATTCGTAAAGCTGAATAACACTCTTCGCTAGATCATCAACTAATACATACGAAATTTCAATTGCCTGCATTAAGAATTTTCTTCTCTAAAAACTTTATTTGTTTAAATAATGAATGACTATCGTATTCCAATAGTATTTAATTGTATTTTTTTCAAAATATTAAAAAAAAAAAATTGTCCCGAAACACTGATATAAAAATTTAACGAATGATATACAGCAAAATTAGATTCCTTTGTATATCCGACTAATTAAGCAAGCTAACGAAGGAAACAGAACAATATAAAAAACAAAACAGCAATGAAACAAAAAAAAATTATCCCATATAATTCTATTCAAGTGATTTTAATTGAATAAATGAATTGATGCACAGCTTCAGTTATATATATTTAATTCATATTTATCTTGAACTTTATCAATTGCGAAATGGTGCTGGCCAATTCGAATAAAAAGAAAATATAGTAATACGAAAAATTAAGTAAATATTTTTAATTATAAAATTTAAAATTAATTCAGTGATATACAAAAACACCAAAAAATTAATCAAGTATTTTTTATTAATAAGAGCTTATTTTTATTAAAATAAAAAATGTTATTTGTTTAATAAATTATCAACATTCATTTATTTAAAGAATAAAAATAACCTCACTTTAATTGCATCACTCTTATTAAAATGGATATCAATTATCTGTATCTGACATAGAAAAATCTCTCAGACACCGAAGAGTTTTCATGATTACGTAACACTACAGTTGAATCCATTTAACTCGCGGTTCGTTAACTCACAAGTCTGCTTAACTCGCTCAAGTGTAAGCAAAGAAAATTAGGTTATGTTAATTTTGATTTAATTCCGCATTCATTTTAATGCGTAATTATAAATGTTATTCTTGAGATTTAAGTAAATGCAAAAATTTTTCCTGTTTTAAAAAATTAGTAAGTTTTTATATATCTTATTGTTATAATTATTTTTTATTAATAGCAGTCTTAATTTATACTTGTATCCTGGAGTTCCGACATCAGATAGAAGATCTTACCCATGTCGAAGAAAGAAATCCTTCTCATATTTGTGCTTACTTTCGCTTCGTGTAAAAGAATTTGGCAAACATTTTCCAATAAAAAAAAACACTTTTCATTAATACAATTCGACCCAGTTTAATCGCGAACCCATTTAACTCTCGATTTCCCATGAAATTCTAGAATCTTTTCATAAAATTCCGATTTTTATCATTATTCAGATGGCATCAGGACTTCCCGTTAAAAAAAGAAAATTAATATCTTTTTCATTCAATTTTATATACCGTGGAATAAACATGTCATCAAGGTCCAATTTGTAATTGCAAACTTATTCTCCAAAAGAGAGATATTGGAAACATGAGAAATATATCTCAAATATTGCTTGTGCACCTAAAAACGAGAAAAAAAAGGAGCTCAAGTGCAGAGCAGGAATCTTTTACAAAACCAGAACTAAAAGAAGTAAACCAACAAAAGATGTGCAGGAGGAAAAACATTAGAAACCATCCAAAAATAGATAGCAGAGACCCGAGTCGAGATGTGGGCAAGAGAATAAAACCCGTCGTTATCCTTGAAAGAAACGCGACAACGAAGCATAAAATAAAATAACAGAACAAAAATCCAAGGGAGCAGGGGATATTTTTAAAAAGAATCTGAAACTTTTTAGACAAATTGTTTTAAAACTATGCAATGGTTGTAATGACGGCTCGCTGCAAAGGAAGCGGCAACGTAACGAATATACGATACAAAGATCAACCAAAAAGGGAGGGGAACGTCCACGCTCTGAATGTCTAAGGCTGGAGGGGACTTGACGAAGGGCCACAAGTTGCTTAATCTCCAAGTGGAGATGTTGATTTCGTTGTAAAAGAGAGATGGCAAAATTCTTAATAAGCAGAGAGGAACAAAAAGTTTCGTTTGAGACGCATACTTTGAAAGATAAGGTCTAAGAGAAGGTTGACCATTTTAATACTTTTTGTTTACCTCTTTTTATGTTCGAAAGTTTATATTAGATATGAATTGCCATATCTGAAAAATGAAATTTTCCAGCATGGAAATTATTCGTAGGAGTTAATTTTCAAAATTTCGGAGTCACTGGTCGGAGTCTACTTTCAATCATTTTGTAAACGTAACGCATAAAGTTCATATGAATATTGGAATTTATATTATCGCCCAATATTTATATTTTAACTTTAACTTGCTTTTTAATAGCCATGGACTCACAATTACCATGAGTTAACAGTGCCCGAGATTACTTTCAAATCCTTTAGCTCTGAACAGCGAACACTAAAGAAGAATGACTCTCACTTTTTGCGCGAAAGATCAATATATTTTTTGGAATTGATATTTCCCCGATGTGACACGTTTTTTGAATTGACGTTTTATAAATTGACTTTTTAAACGTGTGTGCCATTTTTTTTATTAGTTTAGTTTTCAAATAGGCTAAAAAAGAGTTTTGACTAAAGAGCTCTCAGAGAGTGCAAATTCACTCTTTTCCAAACTTAAAAGTAAATTTTACGCCTTAATGTTTTCAAACGTTTTGACATGGATAAGAAAAGTAAACTATTTGTTAGAGTAAGAATTCGAGATAATATTTTTCGTATAATTTTGAATTTCTTAGACTGCTCCTTAGTCTAAAATAATAATGTTGTCGAAAATTGAAAGGAACTGTAACTTATTAATCTGACTTTTCTTTATACAATGTTTTTTTTTAATATGATTATACAGGGTTATTGAAAATGAATCATCTGATTTCAAAATGCTACGTTTTCATAAATAAACAACAGAGAAAGATAGGTAATACATGAATGCAACTGGAAAATCTGGAAGTGTTTTTCTTTAGTTACTTATATAATGTCAATTCTATATGTAAATTCCCGCCAAAAAAATTGCAAAGAATCAATGGTAACTGATCGTACAGCAGCAGAAATCCGTTGTTTAAGTTCATATAAGTGTGTAGGTAATGGTGGCGCATACACTTCATCCTTTACAAATCTCCAAAAGAAGATGTCTAAAGGAGCCATATCAGGTGACTTTGGAGGGCAGCTGTGTAACATTAAGTCATCTGGCCCACTGCAAACGATCCAAAAGTGAGGCAGCTCCGTGAAAGCTTCTAAAGCAGTTTTCGTGAACGAGCTTCACGAAAAACATATGGAGAGAGGCGGTCTAGTTTTTTCAATGCAAGACTTCCGCAGTTTTCCTTTGTATTCATGTATAACTGATCATTTCGAGTCGTTTATTCTGAAAAATATTAAATTTTGAATTCGGATGGTTTATTTTGAATGCTCTGTACCATTAAAAAAACACCATTGATTTGAATGAAATTACTTCAAGACATTTTTTTTAAGAAATTTCTTAGCTCTTACAATTTTTATCGCTTACAGCCATTTTTAATATTTTTTTTTAAATTAACTAATTCAATTTCTTTTTCTTGTGCTTTTTTCACATATAAATATTCAAATAACTGTGTTGTGCATGGTTTTTCTCCATTTTAATCATTTTTGTATATATTCGAAAAAGAGTAAATCTTTTTATAAGAATAGCATTTGTTAAATTAAGTCGCTATCACGGTTTGATTTATTGTTTATTAACCCCGTATTTAGAAGGAACACTAAATCTATTGGTGACGGATCTCGTAATTTTGAATTTTGGTCGAGTAACGTAGACGTCGCCTGTACTGGAAACTTCCTATCTAAACATCAGGCCTGTTACACAACAACTGGCATCAGGACTCTAACCTACAAGTGGACGAAAAGAACGCCGGCCGCGAGCTTGCTGCCGTAACCACAGACATGTTATCATAATATATAAGTACAAGTTCCTCAGCTATTTCTACTATCAGTGTTCAAATAATGAAGAGGTTTTTGAACTGGAAATTTTTGAAGCGTTTTTGTTCTTGATGTAAAACAATATCATGTCTCAAAATGAATTAACATTTTTTTTAAAGCAGATCAGTTTGCGATCAGGTTTATTAAGCGATGCAATAAATACATTTTTGTTCGAAACAGATACTGTTTTTATTTAAATCATACGAATGAAAGTAAATGAAGTGATTGAACTGATGTGTGTGCATTGTGTGTGAGTGTGTAAAAAGCTCTTCTATTGTACTATCTCGTATTTCGAAAGTTTCTTTAAAAAAATCGAAGTAATAAAACGTCCATGATTTTCTACATATGATCAAACAATAAAATGGGTGGTCTTTTAGTTTGAAATATTTTCCGGCCAAACAGTTAGAATTTTACAAGAAAATTAGACGCAATCAGACCCCTTTAACACGCGAGTCTGCTTTACACGTGGTTTTACTATGGTTCCTTTGATAAGCTGTCATTTCTGATAACACTCTCCTATAATGAGGAGTCATAATTATTATTTATCTTCTTTTATCTTTCCTTTTGTTGACGTCATGGCTTCCTGTTAAGAGCAGATCTTATAATGTCTTTTTTTCTCTTAATTTTATGCACATGAATCGCCAAGTCTCGAAAAGTGAGGTGTTGCAATTTCAATTTTTTTGAAAGAGATTACTAGTACTTTCAAAATATCACGAATAGAAAGATCAGATGAACGTTCAACCATTTTGTATTAGGGAAATTTTAAGATTTATAACGTTTTCTTCTTGTATAAGAGAGTTTCTTAATAATTCAAAATGTCACAAGAGTGTGAATGCCAAAAAAAAAAAAAAAAAAAAAAAAGATTTATGCGATCAAGAATAAAATTCAGTTATTTCGAAAGAATTCGAAAAAAATTTGTCTGAGAACTTAGAACCCTATTTATCTGAGTCTTCACAATACGGGTGGTTAAAAAATGATGATAAACTTCGTCAGTTTGTTGTTAATGACAAAGGAATAGCCAGGAAAATGGCTATTGTAGTGAAAAACATTAATCTTGACAAAAGCACATTTGATTTTTTCCCCTTGACAAAAGATATAAGCGTCTGTACCATAGCTACAGACATCAGACATAAGCAATGAAATGTAACGTAGCTCTGAATGTTTCAGAGAATTTTAAGCTTTCTAAGGGCTGGTTAGATAGATGAAAAAGCCAACATGTTGTCAGACATTATACCAATTTTAAAAATCTGAAATTGTACGCAAGTGATCGTTACGCAGAAAATTTATATCCATGTTGGAAATTGCATATATTATCGTTCAATTATGATGTATTTTCTTCATTATTATGGTGACCAATCGTCCTCCTTTAGGGAGGACAGTCCTTTTTTTTGTTGGTTCTGTCCTTCCTCGAAAACTGTCCTCCTTCCTGACCTCCTTTTTGATATTTTAAAACTAATCTGTTAGCCTCTCCATTCAGAGATGCCGCGCCAAACTGTTACGCAAATGTTGAATTTAAAAACTCTTAGGATATTCAAAAGTTAGATTTGTGTGTCTATGGTTCGCTCTATCACATTCAAAAGAGCATGTTATTTGAGCCCTCTCCATTCATATTTTAAGTTTAGACAAAGGCACAAAAATTCTGGGATCTTTTTTTCAATTATGAATTATTGAAGATATTAATGTATTTTGTACATAATTCGGAATCTATTTTCCACAAAACGATTCAAACGATCGAAGATAAACATATTTCGGCTACAGAAGTTAGTCTTATTTACAAAGATTTTGTCCTTCAAATCACGATATTTGAAGAAAAATTTATTCCTTTAATAAAAAAAACAAAATTGTCAAACTTAGAGGAATCAAATCCGAACATTATGGAAAGGTGTGCCAAAGAAGTGCAAAATTTGTAACAAACATCTTTCCAATGTGTCGAAGAATGGTCTGAAACAAATATCACAGGAAATAACAATTTTCAGTTGTGTTTTTTGTTTTCATCGCAAGTAAATAGGGCAAATATTGAAAATTGTGTTGTGTTTTTATCGAAAGAAATGCTTGATAATAAAATTGATGACAAGTGTCTGAAAAATTAGAAGACTGAATGTATAATTAAGTTTTGATAAATTAAAACAATGGAAAATCAAAATGTTGATATTGATAAAAGATGGGTAGAAATATTTACTCATTTAAAAAATAAACGTATTCTAATATGAAAATTTAGATATTCTTGTTGAGTTTACGTTGTGCTGCCCTGGAAGTAATGCAGCAGTTGAAAAGTTTTTTCAATTGGTAACGAATTTTGAACAAATGAGAAATCAAGATTGAATGTTGATACTTCGGCGGCCGGTGGTATTCCGACCCCGAGGAGAGGGAGAGAGTTGATGACCTTCATGCGGCAGCGTTGTTTCAACCACTGGTCCAGTGGGTCCGACGGAAAGTTGAACGGTGATTTTTTTTTTCATGCTCTTCCCAACTAGGCTGAAAAGACATCTTTTCTGGCTGGTTAAGTAAGACATTTTAACTTCTAACGTTGTTGTAGAAGAGAGTCGCCGCATACTCCCCCTCCAGTATCATCGTGATGATACGAAGAGAATCATTGGTTTGTTCAGAAGGTTGCTATTTTTTATTTTTTTTCAGCCATTACTGCAATTGATAAATATCCCCTCCCTGTTGAATTGAGTTTTGCTTCGAACAGTTTCCATTCGAGACATCGGCTGTCTCGTGTTGAGTGGCGGGTCTCGTCGACATGTGCGCCAGAGCCGGATATCACTAGTCATGATTTGGGCGCGTTTGTCTTAGTTAGACATACAAAGGCAAGTGTTTTACGTCGGGTCATATGCAATCAGTAGGTATAGGCTGTTCTGTCATCTAGTGTTCAAGTCCTGAGTCACCACTTCGGCATCCGGTGGCTTTCCCAACCCTGAGGAAAGGGAGAGAGTTGGTGACCTTGATACGGACGCGTTGTTTCGAACCCTGGACCAGTGGGTCCGAATGAAAGTTGACCGATCGCTTTTTTCATGCTCTTACCAACCAGGCTGAAAAGACTTCTTTTCTGGCTGATTAATTAAGGCATTTTAACTTCTAACGTTGTTGTAGAAGAGAGTCGCCACAATACTCTAGCTGCAGCTCTTACAGTAAAATTAAATATGAAGGATATTTCTTATTCAGAAATTTCCAATATATTGTTATAAACTGATATTCTGACCAAAAATATTCATTTAATGGAAAAATACTCGTTTAATTAAGCAAGTAAAAGGAAAGTAAGCATAATTAGCGTACTTTTGTTTAAATTAATAAAATATTTCATTTATTTACACCGTACTTTTTTCTTAAATTTTTTGCTCCTTCTTTTCATTGTAAAAAAAATTAGTCACCTTATTATTATACAACTCTACAGCCATCTTAAAGTCTAATTAAATAGTCAATAAGCTCAAAACTCCAATTGATATTACAAAAGATAAAGACAAACAGTTTATTAGCTCTCAACATAGAATACACGAGATCACACTCTCTTTTTGTCTCTAGAAGCCCTCTTAAATAAATCAAACCTAGTTTATATTCTAATACTAATGTCTTCGTTTACCAAATCACTCATTTCGATTTAAACAGAAGATTATTAAGATTTGAACCTGATTATTTTTATTAGGTGTCACTTCCAACTTTAAAGATTAATTACTCCAATCTTCACGTCTATTAGTTTGTCTCTCGTTGTATGTCCTCTATCTTTCTCACTTCTCTTTCCTTTCAATTATTTTTCGTTTATATGTATCACTATTTCTAATCGAATTCTACACATTTCTTATCTTTATCTAATTTACCTAATCACGGTAATTATAATTTTGTGAAATCCAAATTACGAAAATGACTCCAAGGTTATTTAAGAGGAAATCTTCTTTGTCACAAATCTATATTAATCCAATAACTCGCGATTCATTTAACCCATTGTTTATTAGCTATGTTAACGAGGTCAGGCCAAAAATTATCTTTGTTTAATAAAATAGAAAAAAAAAAATTAAATAAATCTTTAATATTATTTGAGGTTTTCTCTGAACTTTTTGAATACTATTAACTTTTTAAACCTATCTCTCGAAATTTCGATGAGAATACTTTTTGGAAGAAGTAAATATATTTTATACAAGCGAAGGAGATCTAACCAATTTACCCAGACAATGCGTTCAGAAGATTGCCTTGGAGAAGAGCTTTTTCAGCGTTGTTACTACCCATCGGCATTCCATTGCATGAACGCGAACCACTCTTGTGATCGCGGGAATGAAAAGTTTTCCCAAAGGCACGATTAACAAAATCTTGCAGGAACAAAAAATCATTATGGAGCGGATTTGCGGATTACTAAAAGAAATAAAAGATTGGAAAAGTTCCCAAAAATTAATTTTGTGATGCGCAAATGAGAAAAAGTGACCTTGACGCAAAAGTGATAAAATCGGGGGGGGGGACGTTTTCTTTTCATCATTTTTTTCCCAACTTTTTTACATTTTTTTCTGCCTTAACTATTTCATTCTTAAGATAATCCCGGTTCAATTTTTTTCAAGTTAGTGAGTCTAAATTGTATTGAATGGATCCAAGAATAAATTTTTTTATATTCTTAAATCGTTTCCTTGTGATGTGGAGGATGATAATTTAAAATCCCGGGATCTTATGCATTATTTCACAGAGGGTATATTTTTTTAGAATTAGTTATCTGAAGAAATTTTTTAAATTGAATGCGAAATTTTATTATTTATTTAAACTAACATCTAAACTAAATTTTGAATGAATTGTTACATTTAAACTACATCAATCAAAGTTTTTAAGCATAATATTTCAATTTCTCATAGCAGGTTGTATCAGGTACGAATTTTCATTTGAACTGAACATTTCAGAGTTCTTCGCGATATGAAAATGTTGACCTTTTCCAAACATGCACAAAATTAAACTCGAGTTCTAAGTGTGCATGTGTATAATACTTAAACTTCGAAAAAATACAAAACAATAACACTTAACAAACGTTTTAATGTTTGTGCAGAAGTAAAATAATTTAGTTTATTTATTCCAAAAAGTAATATAAAACGAAAAAAACTTGGTTAAATTACGTAATTTTTTTTGTTGCATTTGAAGTACGTTTTAGATTAAAAAAAAAGTTGAGATGATTGAAGAGTTCTGTTTTTCAAAAATTAATTGATGTTTCCATTTTAAAAAGAAGGAAAAGAACTTTTACCTAGGATGAATTATAAATATGAATAAAGCTATTTACAAACAATTGTTAGAACATGAATATTCAGTTTTGGAGAAATAAAAAAGCATGAAGTACAACAAGAATGCAAGTTTTGAAGATTTTTTTTTGTGTGATTATTTCTGATCCACCTGAATAAAATAATATGAATTACATTTTTGTAAAATTCTTTCTGATCGCTTTTAAAAATATTAATTGTAAAAATATAAGTATTGAAATAAATTTTTCTACGAATTTTACAATTAATATTTCGGTGAGCAATTAATATATATGGCAGATTTACAATCAATATATATATATATATATATATATATATGGTGAGCTTGTAATTAGTTATTTTTTTACCATTATTATTTCTATTTTGTTGGAGTGGCAACACGTGGTTAGAGCCAGCGAAAAAAGACAAACGATTTCACGCAGTTCGTGCGATGGAATTCTGTTGATATGCTTAAATGTTTGAGCTTCTCTCATTGATTCTCTTTGAATATATTTCGAGTATTTTTAGCTAAAATTGATTGAGATTATATTACTTTTCATTTCAAAATTTATTAAGTCTATATTACTTCTCATTTCTACATACGATATATGTTATATTCATGTACTTAGATGAATGAAATATATTACTGTACAAAACTTGGAATTCTTAATACGAATTTAAAGCGAGAATGTTCGCTTAGAAACAACCTTAATAATCTGACACAAAGCCAATTGATAGCAATAATAAAAGGTAAAACATATTTATTATTATTATTGCAGTTTTTTTAAAAAAAAATTCTCGCTTTACATCACTATTGCTAATTACAATTTTTAGGATTGAAAAAAAGAATTCCTTTTTTTTTTCCATTTTGAAGGTATTCGCTTAAAAAGTATTAGAAAATTTCATTCCTAGAATTTACATATTTCGGATTAAGATTAATTACTAATTGTTAATTAATTACTAATAAAGTAGTTAGAGAAGCTATTGCATTATTATAATCAATTTATTTTATTCCTCTATATCACTTGTTTAAACGACAAGTTAAAGAAACAGATTTTACAGAAGCAAAGAATTTGAAAAAAAGATGTTTAAAAATATGAAATTTTTATACTGTCGTTGTTTTGAGATCAACATCAGTATTCTTATGAACCTTTATCTGAGAAATATATTTGTTTCAAACGGAGATAAAAGTTTTGTAACGAAATATATCGATTGCAGCTTGTAATTTAGACGTTTTGATCCATCACAACGAAGCAAGTTACATTTTAGCAATGTTTTATTACGAGTTTTCTCGTGTATTTTCCGTTAAGGCTCCCGTCTACCCACCATTTTGATTTCATCAGCTTACTGTTAATCCTATGGAATTTCGACTTGAATTCTCCCATCTTTACTATTTGATCTATTTGAATGCACTAAAGTGCATCTGAAAGAGCAAAAAATAATGAATGCTTCTGCGGAATTACTTTTTTCCTCCGATTTTTAAAATACTTGAAAATATTCTTTAAAGACCGGAAAACTCAAAAACGAATAATTAAAATAAGAATAAAAATATTTTTAAAAATTTTAGGAAAAAAGTAATTCCACAGAAGCATTCATTATTTTTTGCTCTTTCAAATGCCTTTTATTACATTCAAATAGATCAAATAGTAAAGATGTGAGAATTCAAGTCGAAATTCCATAGGATTAACATTACGTCCACGAAATCAAAATGGCGGGTAGACGGGAGCCTTAACTAATTATATTGAAGTGTAGTGAATAAGATATGGATAAGATGCATTTATAAACCGCAGAGAGTTTAACATTTTGAGATGTTTTAGGCAAAGATTGATAGGAAGTTTACATAGGAAAAGTTAAATTTGTGCCTACATTGCTAAGAGTAAAGAGATATAAGATTCTAAGTTAGAGAGAAGTGAGGATCTGTAAGCGGGCAGTGTGTGTGCGAGTCGAAACTGTGCTTACTAGTTCATCTGCTGTCTAGAACCCGATTAGTCAACAACATATATGTGTCTTTTGTAATAATAGATTTTAGATAGGGGCGTGCGTAAGGATTAATCCACACACGTAGACATTTTGCATGGTGATAATTCAAAGATTCGGATAAATAAAATTTGAGTTCTGAATTTGTTTGAATTCATTAATTATTATTTAACTGTAGATTAATGATGGGAAGATAAAGTGAATAAAGTCCCCCCTCCCCTGGTAAAAAAAAAAGCAAACAGATAATGCATGCTTTTCAGACGATTGAATCGCACTTAGAATTAACACGCGAGATGTTGGTGATGGACCTCTTAGTTTTGAACTACGGTCAAGTGACGAGGACGACATCTGAGCTGACACCTTCATCTCCAAACTTCAACACCTCTCCATCGGGAAGACTTGAAGCCTCGACAGATTTAATGTGTATAAGCCCGCCACAAGCGTGCCTTTAGTACTGGAACCCACGACCCGAATGAAAGAACACTGGCCGCGTATAATCCACGGAATATTTCCGTTCTATCTAATATGTATGGGTTCTAAAAGTTAATCTCTGAAGTTATAGATTTTATTACACGTCATTAAAGAGTACGAAATATGTTTCCTCCCTCTTTTTCAACAGTTATCATTCAACTTTTAAGGAATACAACAAAATAAAATACTGCTCTTGAAAATAAACTAAAACTTATTCTGTGATTAATGATAAATAAATTTAATTATGAGTTTTAACAGTTTGATTGCTGAAGATTCCAAGAATTCCAGGAAAACTTTTTTTCAGTAGCATTAATAAAAATAATTACCATCTATATGTCCAATTTTTTAAATATTTAAATAAAATCAAAGAAAAATTTCTCTAGCTCCGCTGTTTTTAATTCGTCGTTCGAACTAATAACGTTTTTGACACATTTCACATGTCAACGTGTACAAATACATGATAAAAAAAATAATCCCGTTGTGCAAACGCACATTAAAAGTATTCACTGAGTAACGTATTAATTAAAAGCAAAATATTAAATAAAGCTATATTTTTATGAAGTGTTCATTCTCAACGTGAAATGCTAACACATATGAATATAATTTTCAACTCAACTAGAAGACAATTTTTTTGTTACAATATGTGTCAGGGATATATTAATTTGTTAAAAAAACAAAAGTTTTCAATTTGATCACTAAAATACTTCATAAATAATGAAAAAAATATCGTGAAGATTCTTATTTTTAAGTACAGGAAAGCCTCGATAAGTCCGATTAATTGGAACCGGAGTGGACCAATTTTTTTGAAAATCCGGCTAATTCGGAGAACAGAAAAAATGAAATAAAATAAAACATACTGGAAATCATCTTCATATTGAATGAATCGAAAATTTATCATATTCACATAAGATAAAAATGTTCACTTTCTAAATATTAGCCAATGCGCTTTAAGTTATTTTATTACATTTTTCATTTAGACAACGTAACATCAACTCATCACTGGTTGGTAATAAAAGGTAAAAATAATGTTTTTTCCCCCTTACACCGAGAGAATATCTGCGAAGTCTTCTGTCTACTTTATTCGCAGTTGTTAGAAGATTTCAATAGAGAAAATTGTTTCTAAATTACGCAGAGGAAATAAATAATTATTATTATAGAAAAATTACAAGCTCGCTTCTTAAGGCTGCCTTTGCGTAATGTCAAAAATAAGCAGCATAAATTGGAATACTTTTTTCGATAAAAAAGCGCTCGAACATTAATTTTATATTCTGACTTCGCAATCCTTTAATTATCTAGGCATTTTAAAATATTACTCATTTCAATGGCAATCAATCCTTTTTTTTTCTTACATAAAATGTGTTCCATATTCCGGTTTCGTCTCATATATTGTAATGTTAAATGACCTTTGATCTATACGTATTCACGTGAAAAATAGACTGTTTGGAATATTACTAAATTTTAAGAATATTGTATCTTAAACAGATGTATGTGTTACATCGTCGCAAATATGAAAATTAGAACTAAATTCTGTCTGGAAATGTGTTCGAAATTTCGAACACATTTCCAGGGTTCTTTGACATTGGCGAAGACAGGCTTAAATTTAAAAAAAAAAAAAAAAAAAAAAAAAAACCCTCCATGCTGACCAATCAGGATTATCAAAATAGTTATCGCAATCCAACTTTCGAAGTCCTCTGTACATCAATGTTAAGCCGTTTTTTAAAAGCATTCATAAGAATCCATATTGTTTGATGTTTCATTAAAAATAAAGTTTTTTTTTTATTTTTTATAATTATTGCATATATTGATAATAATTGGAATATCTCTATATCTATGCTTTCTCAGTTGTACAATTTGTTCAAACAAAAATTATCGAAAAGTAATTACTCACCAATTCTGTGAAACTGTATAAGAAGAAAAAATTTGCTCAAACACGATACAATATAATAGATAAATTACTACATATTTAACAATATCTAATTCGATAACTTAAAACCGTAGTCAACAAAACGAAACCGATTAAAGATTTTTTTTTTAATTCCTTGTTCTCTAGTTGTTAACTTCGACAGGAGTGTGCGACCGGCGTGTCCAAGAATCCGGCGAATTTCCGCACGCTCGAGTTTTGTTTCGGAAGTAAACCCAGCTATGGAGGGGAGGGTCGAAAGATCCCCTTCTGCGCATGTGCTCCTTTGAGAGAGTCGAGAGAAGGGTTGGAGATGAAGTAAAACTCGATGACAACTCACTGTTTCTCAGAAAAAATGTGAATATTCGGGAGAAAGGTAACACGATTCGGAACGTGATAATTTGACGGTGTAGAAGTTTGAGAAACCCATCAATAATTTTCGGACTTGTTTATAAATTATAGGAAACGCTTTCGATTATTTTAGAGTTAGAGCCCACAAACCTTTTTTTGGGGAGAAGCAGATCGTAACAATTTCATGGGCAATCTACTCATAGAGCAGCCAAAAAAATATCAAATTCTTTTTTTTTTTTTAATTCAGAAGTGATATTGTTACATAATATTAATATACACATACAGAAAATTACAAAATAATAATAATAAATATAGGAAGCGGGTTTTTTGTGACCTCAAAAATATGGAATAATTTAAAATGAATATTAATTACCATAAAGTAAGCACATTTCCGAACCTCAGGACCCATATATGTAATTACCATCAAGAAAAGAAAATATCTTCATCCAATTCCTGATACATTTTTATTTTCACAAAAAATTCTTAAGGGCAAAATCGTTGCCAGTTTTAACAACAAAAAGAATAAAAACTGACTATTCTGCCATAAAAATCAAATATTAGATTTTATATTAAAATAAAAGCAAAAGATACATTATTAAAGTAGACAATAATATTGTGTTAGGATATTAAAATAAAACCCGACAGTAAAATATTAAATTAAAGTTGTCTTAGCAATTTAAATATACCTTCAGCAAGGTGCATGTAATTATTATAATCATAATGTATTATAATATCAATCTTTTGAACCTAACACATTGTGTATATTTTATGTTATGCACACGCGTTTCTGCTGACACCATTTTCTCAAAACAACATGTTCTTGCATGTTAAAAAAATAAATCATTTTGATTTATTAATAAACGTATTATAGAGATGGCCAAATTTAGTATTAATACGATGAATGAAATCCCTTCCTCTGAGATAATATTTCATCATCGTGGATAATTAACTAGATTGTTAATAATATGGGTATTGATCCTTCACATACTTCATTTTCGAAAATGTCCTTTCACGCTGAGAAGTACTCGCAAATAGAGATACCAATTCCCAAGTATGTAATTTTAATCGACCGTGCTTATCTTGCGTAAAGAAATTACAGATGTACCTGGTGGTTATAATTAAAGTTACACTATTCAGAGGTCTGTAGAACCCGTTCTGCTAATCGGATTTTGATGAAACTTGGAATATATGCTATATGGACCATGGGGGAAAGATTTCTGCAATAAAAAAATAATACAAATTTTGACCACCAGGTGTCCTTTATCGAATATTCCTTATACAAATCTGTAAAACCTCTGTATAAACTGGCAGTCATAGCCAGAGAATCATTCAGCATGCGTTTGTCATCATTAACCATGCCCTTACAAAAAAAAAAAAAAAAGATCGAGCTTTACTGGTAAAACTGTTTTATCAAAACGACAGCAACCACTTAGCTGCTTTGCGTGAATATCATCGTTTAAAGAATCTGTGAAAAGGCCCCATATCGAGGATTGGTTTGAAGACGATGATCATGAAATTTGTTAAGACTGGAGATTTGTGTGTGCTGCCCGGAAGAGGAAGAAAACCGGTTGTGACTGAAACTGCCGAAGAAGTCGCGACTGCTGTGGTTGAAAGAGCCTCCAATTCCATCTATTCTTCAGCAAGTGGTCGATCAGTGCCACGCGAGTTGGAGATACCGTGGTCGACAGTTACGAAAAATCCTGCGATACATTTTAAAATGGTATCCGTATAAGATCTACGTGATGCAAACACTGAAATCTCTAGATCACAAAACAATCCTTGAATTTGCTTGGTGATTTTTGGCGAGAATGGAAGTTGATGATGCGTGGCCTTGGAAAATTCTATGGTTAGATGAGGCACACTTTTATTTAGATAGGGCTGTGAATAGTCAAAATTGCCGTATATGGGGTATTTCATCTCCTAATGTCCTGCATCAACAACCACTGCATTCTAATTCTGTTTACGTGACTGCTTGGTGCGGATTTACTGCTGAGTTTATCCTCGGACCTTTTTCTTTGAAACTCTCACTCCACAAGGTCCTAAAAAATGCTCTGCCACGAGTGCACGGTACAGTGAACTCATTCCACCGTAGGTCATCTCTGCGTTATAAGAACGACAATGTTTGTAAACCACTATCTTAATACAAGATATAGCAACTCCTGACATTGAGCGCCAAGTCAAAGCACTGCTTAGTGATAACTTAGGCTATAATCGTGTAATACCCAGACATTTTCCAGATGCATGGCCTTTTAGTTCATCCGACTTAAATCCCTGTCATTTCTGGTTTTGAGGATTTCTAAAAGACCGTGTTTATAGAGGAGGAATTAGGACTTTACCCGATTTGAAAGCTAGTATTATATGCCATGTTGCTGAAATCCCTCGCGAGTTGCTTAGCGCTACCATTGAAAACGCTATAATGCGCTTTCAACACGTTATTGATGTCAATGGAGCACATATTGAGCATATTCTGTAATTGAATAAATTGTAACAATTCTAACATATATTTTTCCTTCTTTGGGCACCACATTTTCTCCTAGTGGTCAAAATTTGAACTATATTTTTATTGCAGAAACCTTTCCCCCATGGTCCATATAGCATATATTCCAAGTTTCATCAAAATCCGATAAGCAGAACGGGTTCTACAGGTCTTTAAATAGTGTAACTTTAATTATAACTACCCGATAGATTAGATTCATTTCCTTACTCATCATTTTTAGCATAACATAATTTTGCCGATCCAAATAAAATCCAAATGAAAGTCCAAAGGAAGTTTATCAGTTGTACAACCAAATGCGTTTTAGTATAAGGAAATGTTTTTTGCTCTTGCCTCAGATAAACTTTGTTGTAACTCTAATTTTTCTTGTTGTAATTATTTCATGTGTAAAAGCTGCTACAGACGAATTTAAAACAGACGTTGGTCTGGATTTCGCCCGCAGTTCACAATTAACCGTACTTTGTTTTAGAATGGTAATAATGATTAAATGAATCGGAAATATTTATTACAGTAGAGGGGTGCTTAAGGCGGGGCCCGTTAGTATTATTCGAATACGAAGGAAATACGGTAAGGAAATTTCATCTGCATGCTCTAGGGCAGCGGTTCTCAAATGGTGGTACACGTACGCCAAAGGATACATTAGGGGTACACGAAAAGAAAACATTTATGACTGCCCAGCAACTGAAAAAAGAACAAATAATTTCAAAACATTAAGAAGCATTTTAAGAAGGATGTGGAGCATTTTATTCAGATTATTCGTCGTAACACTGTGGATTTCCTGAATGGAGGTGGCCGCGGTAGCCTAATGGTCATGGTCTCGGACTCGTGGCCAGCGGTTATCGTCGAGTCGTCGATGATGCACGTTAGCCAGGGATGATGCCCATTAAATCTATTGAGTTCAAAGTACTCCCGTTGGTGTGGCGTAGAAGTTTTGAAAAGGAAGTACCAACACCGGGGCCCTCCTCGTCACTTGACCGAGGTTCAAAATTACGAGTTCCGATGCAATAGTTCTCGTGTTGCTTCTCAGTGCGATATTAATACAAAATCGCAATCACATCCCTAAAAGGAGAAATTGTTGATCATCAGATGCTACTCTGAAGAACCAGTACAATGGCGAAACAGAAAGGTTCGGAGCTGGTTGCAGTGACGAATACAGTGAACCTTCTAAAAGCGCTATAATGTATTTGCTGCTGTTTGCTAACTTGGAGCTAGTTGAATGGGCATTTCTTTCTCATACTTTCATGAAAAACAGATAGAGAAACAAATTAAATATAGCTCCGGATTTGAGATTATATTTATCCTCTACAGTCAGCCTAATTTTTCAAAATTCTGTAATATAATACAGTCCCAAATGTCCTATAACATTTTTATATTTTCATGAGTTTGCGTTAATTTGCTCACTTTCAAAAAGCTATGCAATAGAAGAGAAGAGAACCATGTAATTTAATTCAACGTACATCTTTTCTTGGAGAAGTTTTCGGGATCTGTAGTGGGTGAAACAGATTATTACGGAGGAAAAGAGGTGTATTGGAGAATTCTTAGCTAAGGGTGTGCGGTAAGGAAGAAGTATGCATACTGAAAAAAGTTGAGAAGAGCCGCATTAGGGAGGACCTATACGATATTAGGTGAATGTATTCGTTTCTTTTTTGACACTTCAATCTCACATTATAAAGAATAGCATATTTAATGACACTACTCATTTCTGTTTGAATGCATCCATTTATTGTCTCGTACGTTCCATATTTCTTTACCGAGAATTACAGCGGTGGCCTGGTGGTCATAATCACAAACACGTGGCCGGCGTTATATCTAATAAGACAGGGTCTCCAGTCCTGATGCCATAAAATACCCACTGTGTAGAGGGGCTAATGCACGGTAAATCTGTTGAGGTTCCATCTCCTTCTGTAGACGTGGTGTGGAAATTTGGAGAGAGAGGAATCCCACTCAAGTGTCCTCCTCTTTACTTGATCGAGACTCGAAATTACGAGTCCCGTCGCCAATAGATTTCGTATTGCTTCTGCAGTGGTATTCTTCAACAACGATAATAAATGTAAAAACGCCTTCTTATCGAGACGTGGGGGAGTTCGAAGGGGAATACCAATTGGTATAGTTGATAAGAGCACTGCAAAAAGTGACCGGACAAGTTTTCTTCGAACTTATTGGTTGAGGGTTCAAAACTCATGTTCAAATATCCTCCGCCATGTGCAGAAAATGTTCCCCACCGAAACGGAGACCCAGAACTTGAACATTCTGCGGAGCACAACCTAGAACTACTAGTTGCTTACTAGTTTAGGAAGAAACACCAGCCTCCGTGAGTCTAAGATAACCGTATATAAATCACAACTAATTATATACCGGCTACAGCGCACGTGTTGAATAGTTTCGTCTCATCTCAACTAGAAATAGCCAATAACATCAAATAGAAGCTTACTTAAAACGAAACTTAAACATATCAGATAGAGGATTCTCTAGTTGCAATGCGGCTGCAAAAGCAATCTTCTCTATAAATATCGTTTTGAATGTTTTCCTTCGTATCATCACGATGATACGGAACGGGGACTATGTGGCGGCTCACTTCGACAATGAAGGCATATGTTAAAAAGCCTAAAAATTAGACAGAGGGGGAATACGTTTTGGTCTGGTTGTAAAGAGCATTGCAAAATGTGACCGCAAGACTTTTCACCGGACTGACAGACGGAGAGTTCAAATAATTCCCGTTCCCAAAAGTCCACCGACGTTCCCCCCCCTGGTGGTAGAAAAATCCATTCTCCATGCGGCAGGATTAAAACATCGTTCCTCGAACTCTTAAGTGGGACGTTAGTAAAACAATCTAAATTCTACACAGAAATGTTAAACTTTCATGTCAATTGAATAATGCTTCACTTGTGATGAATTTTTAAATTATTAGGTCATGTTTTTAGATATGTCACAGCCAGCTGAATGTATATTAATATTAAGAGAGATATCTTTCTAAACGAAAAAGTGTTCGAACTTCCGATGTTTCTCTTTAATATTAGGTATATCAGAAAATTCTGTCCGTTTTCGAAGTAAAGGAAAATATTACGTTACCAACGCATGTATTAATATTTATCGAAAAATACACACACACACACACACTCATAATTTAAATCGTTACTTATGAACTCTTTTCAATGCATACCTAATCCGTGAATACCATTTTTGTAAAAGGACTCACTTTTGGAGCAGGAAAACTTCATTTAAACCATTCGTGTGTCAATGACATATTACCGATAGAGCGTTTTGTTGGGTTTGATAGCTCACAGTGTATTGGTTTTCGGCTACTCCACTCCTTACTCGCCGACCTCTCATTCCCACACGGTGCACGCAAATTAAACTTTTCCAACTTTCTTCAATAGTATTCCGATTAATTTGTTCCCCCCTAACTGGCAGCTTGTTTAGTACTTTACCTTCCATGCAATGAAAATTCAGCAAAGCTCAAGGCTCATCCCCGTGTATCTCTTCACGTTTCAACTCTCCAATAGACTAATTTTCCAGCATGATAAATTCTCCATTCGCAGCCATTATTCAACACGGCTGCAAGATACGAGTTTGAAGACCGCAAGCGGCCTAGGTGCCCTCAGAAATCAACATCAATACTTCATTGGTTTTTAAACATCCTAAATGGTCGGTTTTGAAGTATTGAAGTTGAGAAGGTCATAAGTAACGATATAAATTACATTGTTCAATAAATGTTAATAAATGTGTTAAAATGTATTATTCGTTGTGTATAATTCGACTTATCACCTTCCTTTTAATTTTGGCTCCTTTAAAGCCAATTTAAATTCTCACGTAAAAAACTATTACTATTTATAACTCGCAAATAATGGGAAGCGACTAATCCTCTCGAGCTCCAATATAGAAATCAGGTACATTTTGCAATAAATTAAGGGAAATGATATTTTATTGTATGTAAGGTATTTGTACGAAATATAACTTTAAAAAACATCTTGTAGTTATAACACAACGTTGGGCTAAATAGTTTTCGATCAACAGACACCGAGCAATTGGTCTGTCTGGAACCATGCACTTCTGGGTCAAATATATTAAGCTTGCTGCGTACATATTGGCTGCTGCTGTTTCGCATGATCCGTGCATCGCATTCCCTCCACGCTTCTTGTAATGCACACCTACGCTCTTCAATAGATTTGCTGGTTAAGTATACAATGCGTATCATCCACTCACTTAAGACGGCGTTTCCAAATGAGCTCATCTTTATAATTGCTTCTGAATAAGAATATAAAAGAAAAATTGCGACGATAGTTGAATAAATGCAGTGAGATATTCCCATAGTTATGGATACGAAACGAACAGCTTATGGTGGAACGTTCTTTGTCACTTTTCTGTACAATAAAAATTTAAATTTTTGTTCAGATCAACCAGATCAATGGGCCATAGTCTACATGCGGCCTGTGGGTTGCCCGAACCTGTGGTAGACCCAACACAAAAAAATCATCAGCTTTATATGTTGAAAAATTTTGATTTTTAAAATGCAAGAGATAGCTACGCAAATCTTGAACTTCGCACTTTGAAATGAATAATATTAAAAATAACCGCATAGTACTTCTATATAAATTACGGTTTTGTGACATTTAAATAAGTTTCAAAGTCACCACCCAAAGTGATTGAAGACTTATTTGTTACAGTAAAAGTTGAAGAACTACAAAACGAAGACTGGAAACAGACAAGCTAATTTTGAAGCATGGGCAACAAATGAAAGAAAACTTTGTTCGGCAATCTTTCTCTCTACATAAGGACTGTAAGCTCCGAATATATCTTCAGTGAAATATGCAATATATTTTATTATATATATTTTATGCAATATATTTTGACGGACTGAGCACTGATACATTTGAATGTGGCCGCGGTATCCAAGTGGTAATGTTCGTAGACTTGCGAACAGCGTTGCTTCTATTTAGTCGTAGATTCAAACCCTGATCCTACTAAACAACCACAGTATAGAGGGGCTGATGCACTTTAATCCTCCCATTGATTTGGTGTGTAAATTTGAAAAGGCAATTGCCAGCTCAGGAGTCACGTTCCTTACTGATAGAGATTTGATATTGTGAGTTATGTCACAAATAGGCCTCCTGTAGCTTTTCAGAGTACTTCGTTAATATTCAACCACTCACTCAGCCTTGAATAATAACTTCCCCCTTTTACAGTTGATTGGAAATATTTAAATTTTAAAAAAAAAGTTGTGTCTCTGAAAATTGACTATCTCAGTTACATAATCTGACACATTTATGATTTTACTTCGCAAATGTTAATACGCTTGTTATATATAGCTCATAGCTAAAATGCTGATTTAATAATCAGTTTCCTTTTAAAAGTACGCATTAATATTTTTCGTGCGAGTGTAACATAATTAAACTTAAATAAAAATCAATTCTTACACGAATTATAAAAAACTTAAAATAAAAATACAGCAAATATTGGATTATATTGGTTTTTATTAACATTGCGCTGAGACAGTAGAATTCTATTTATTTACATCAAAGTACACAAAGTACATCTTGGATAGACTGATTGTTTGTCGGCGTCACACTTAGAAGCAACACGCGGGCTATTTGCAACGGACCTCGTAATTTTGAACCTGGCTCGAACTTTTGACGCTGATGACAGCTGAGATGGCATCTCCCTCTCTAAACTTCCACACAACGCAACGGGAAGATTAAAGCCTCGACTAATTTCCCGTGCATCAGCCCCTCCACACGACTGGTCTTTGTGGCGACAGGATTGGTTCGAACTGTATCTGCGACCTATCATCATCTACGCTTGTCCAATTTGGATTTCAGCTGCCCAAATTCACCATAATAAAATAGAATTACTCCAAAATAGATAAGAATGATTGCACGAGGCAGATGGTTCATGCGAAACGATGATATAAGAACTTCATTAAATATCCCCACTATTCAAAATTATAACAATTCAATAGCCAATATTTTCAAAAACAACTTAATAAACCACCCAAACCCCTCTCTATTCAGGAAATCAAAAATTATAAAAGAAATTACAGAACAGATAGTAGTTTTGATTAATCCTTACCATCCCTTCCCAAAAACCAATAGGAAAGCTCCCTCTCCACCTAGATGGGGACAGAGCCTCAGAAATAGTAAATAAATCCTGAACTACATAGCTGCCTTCCGATTGGACAAGCGCCAGTACCCTGTTCTCCCCCACCCCTTCAAGATCGCTCGTTCTTATGATTCTAAGCTAACTTAACTTAACTGTATCAGTTATAAACCTCTTAACTTTTCATTAAAATTTAAATCCAAGCATACAAATTTATATTCATTAGTCTACTTTATTTCAATTAAATTTCTTAATTTTAAATTTTATTAAAGAAGCATCCTCTTAAATATGGGCAATTGATACTTATCAGGCTTAACTTCCAGATATGGAGATGAAGGCCTAAATGGGTTAGGTGCTCCAGATAAGCAGTATTCACTACGAACCCAAGGACCCATCGGAAACAACGTCGACCGCTAATCCACGATCATGACATAGGCAATCGCAGTCAGAAAAAAGCATTAACCTGCAAAACCACAAGTTTTCAAGCAGGGATGGGTAGATGAAAGGACGGATTATAGACAGAGTACTTAGCATCACGTGATCCTTTAAAATAATTAGTACTTGACCAGCACATCGTAATACTTTTATCGTACCATTACAAATTGCACCTAAAATTACATTTCTTAAATTCCAGAAAAAAGTACACGTACTTTGAAAAAAAGCCATTAGACTTCTTTAACTGAAGTTTGGTGAACTGTTTTGTAGTAGAATAGCGAAACAATTAGACACGTTATCTAAATTAGTTCATGCTGCTTAAAGGAGAAAAGTATTCTGAAATAAATAAACTGTGTCATTCCAAATGCTCAAAAGAATCCTTATCTGAAACAATATTAGAAAAGCGACATCTCACTGACTCTTATACGCGAATTTCCGAGACTCATAAATAACAGAGATTCGACAAAAAAGCTTTATCTAGTTTATGCACTATTTCAGGATAGGATTCAACTGAAGAATGTTTTTTCTTTCTTATAGTCGATCAACTGTACAAAGAATAAGGTACATTTAATATTTAACTTTGCTTATATATTAGGTCTATACCAGACAGTTTTGCCAGATATCGGAAATGAAAGAAAATAATTTATTTTTCATACATTTAACAATATTTACTGAGCAATATAATTTCCGTTGTTATTTGTGATCTCTTTCCAGCATGATAGCAATTTATAAATATCATTTTTGAAAAATACCTTGTATTTAATTAAAGACGAACCCAGGTAATGCTCTTTTGACATCAGCTTAGAATTTTTTCATTCAAAAACATTTGCAGGGAGAGAGACAGACGATACTCGAAGGGAGTTAGGTCTGGAAAAAAAGATGGATGGTATAGAATTAACCACCCTAAGACAGCGATTTTCTGTCTAGTCACCGAAACAGTATGGAGTCCGGCTTTGTCATGATATAGCACGATGTGGTTCTTATTAAACATTGTCAGCTACTTTTCGTTGAGTGCTTTGTTTAAATAATCCACTAGCTGACAGTATTTCTCCGAATTGAGCTTTTCGTAAGGGTTCAAAAATCCGTGATGTATTAGTTCTTGAACGCCCAGTTCAACACACAGCTTTCTCTTCTTCAGGCTAAAGCTCGGCTTCGAGATGGAAGCAGATTTTCCGGGCCCACAGTATGCTGTTTTTTGGTCCGATGGTTTCGAAGGTAATCCACTTTCATCACCAGTTATCGTGCGGTCCCAAAAGGGTTCGTTTTTCCTTCGATTAAAAAAAGATGCGCATTTGAGGATTCGATTAAACATATTTTTCTCATTTAACTCACGAGGCACTAATTTGGAATGTTTACAGATCAGTCCTAATGACACCGGAAATTAAATTGTTCGATAAATTTCATTAAATGTATGAAAACTGCGTTATTTTCTTCCATTTTCCAAAAGAACAGAACTATCCAGTAAACATAACATGAAAATTTCAATATTTTTCTCGCCTAACAACGCGTGAAAACATTTTAAAAGATCAACAACAGAATGTTTGAATTTTCGATAGATATAAGCACCATCGAACCCCCATTAACTCGCTGCTCCAATAAGTATAATCTCTTGTGACATCACTCCTCGATATTAGGACGTCAAAGTTCTTTTTATTTCTGTGAAATGCAGATGAATTTTCGACTGGACGACTACCTGTTAAGAGCAGACATTAATACTCGTTTTTTCATACATTGTTACGAAGATACTAGTGCACATTGATAGCTGAACAACGTGATTTATTTACTGCTTATAGCAGCAACACTTGTCTGAGAAAGCAGGGGTTTATAAATTACATGAGAATATCACAGAACACTACTCTGAAAACATAAATAATATCCCCTATAGTGTTTTATAGAAATTGTAATTCAAAACAATTAAACAAAAAGTTAGCGTGAATTTTGAATGCTGCTGGGACAGGATTTCGAACCCAGGGACTCTTGTTCTGTAGACGAGCGCTTTATCTCTATGCCACGTGGGTTTGAAAATTTGTTTTAATATGAATCATTGATTATCGGGGAAAAAAATGAAAGATACGAGTTTGAATCATTTTTTGTAAGGTATTATTTTTACGATCTCGGGGTCATTTTGATTGGCTGTACGCTCCGCCATTTACGTAATAATATAAGATAATGTATAACGAGTGTGAACGGATTCAAAAGGATTATTCGATAGACGAAAAACTCGATGTCATCAGACGAATTCAGAAAGGACTAAGACGACTAGAAATTTTTAGAGAACTTAATCTACCTGAGTCTACACTACGTGGATGGTTAAAAATGAGAATGAATTCCATCAATTTGTTGATAACGATAAAAAGAAATGGCGCAAAAAGGGTTAGGACAGCGGAAAACACGAATCTTGACAAACACCACCATTTTTTTTTTCGCTCAATTTATCTTAATACTGTAAATCTCGGTTCAATTAAACCGTGGCTTAGTAACCATGGAGCCTCACTACTGCTTGTTAACAGAATCAGATAGTAAAAATATTTGTAATGTTTAAAAACGTGCAGCATCTAGGGTTCGCTGCTCATTATTGGATCCATACATATCACAAAGCAGTTGAGTTTGGTTTTATTAACGTGGCACTATAAGCAATACGAAGGCACTTGGCGAAAGACCTCATACATTTATACCTCCATCAAGTGACGAGGACGACACCTGATACCCCTCTCCGAATTTCCACACCGCGCCAACGGTAGGACTTTGGGCCCCGACAGATTTAATATGCATCAGCGTCGGCTACAAGGCAGATTAAAATAAAATATACTTAAACTTAAAAATAAATAACACTTAGATTATCTATTCCTTATTATTTACTAGCCGTTTTTGGTGCCATAAATAAAAACCACTTGATGGTCTTTTCATTATTATTTTCAACGATAACTTAAAACATTACAATTCTGCAGCTTATTTTCATTAAAATAAATTTGAATTATACAAGACAATCCGGGAAACATATATCTGCTGCAGACCTAGAGCAGCCGATCGCAAAAAAACGCAAAAGGACTCTAAAAAGCTAGCGTCCATCTAGCCCTTCTGGTCTGTCTGAAAAACAAAATAAATTTTACTTCTTTATATATCGTATACCACGTGGGTTTGACATAGAGGGCAGCTAGATCCACCCACACGCAGACCACGTGATTACCATCCACGTAGACCACGGATTCTCAACATCTGACCCCTGATATGAACCAAGGGTTCATGAAAACTTCCAACTGTAAAATTATTATTGTAATATGAATTATAACTTTATAAGTCATAATAAAAAAAATTATATAGAAAAATGAGTACACAATAGTCTTTTCAAAACATAGATTATACATTATTACAATATTCAATAATAATAATAGTTAAATAATTAAAATTCAAGAAATAAGTAAATAACATAATTCATAGGATATGCATTTTTTACTTTCACTTCAGTCCTAATTTCCAAATTACAAAAGCTGTACAAGCGACTTGATGGTTGTAGACTCAGTTTTACTTTGCAAGCCCTCACCTTGACCATCCTCTTCCTGAAACAATTCGAAATTTTACCTAATTTCCAAATTTCGGTCAATGATCATCTTTAATCAGGACATATCATTAACTTTAGAAGAGGATGAATTCTAGGATTAAAGTTGAATAGGCGGATCTCAAATTCACCAAATATTAGTTTTCCACTGCAAAAGATCTCATAATTTTTCATGATAGTTAAGCTTTAACTAAACATTTCTAGAAGAATTTGAATCAAGGTGAAGTCTTACAGAGGGAATGTACATGTCTTCTACCTAAAAGAAAATGGCTGGAGTTAAACGCATTGGTTCATCTGTTTCACTACCTAAAGTGATTGGTCGAAATTAATCATGCTTCAATTTCTATAGGAACAGTAAGCAACTTTGTTCCACAGTGAACATATGATTTTCCAAGGGTTTTCGTAAGGCAGTCTTCACGGTACGTACATTCGTTCGTAAACCACCCACCAGGCAGCTCTTTTCAACAATGTATTGCCACTTAATTCCGTTGGCTGGTAAAGTTTTTACTCAGGATGATCTAGCTTACACTCAAATTAATGATCTCCATTTCTGCACGTTTTAAAAGTGCGGGCATTATCGGAATACCACAGAGCATAAACCTGTCGAGAAATAAAGCGTCGAAAGGCAAGCAAGAAGATCGGTAGTCATATCCCAACTAATTCCAGATGGTCTTGTCACAGCATAAGTTATTAAGAGAATATGCTGTTATAAATGTCTTTCACATATAGAGCGCCATGCAGAATCAATTCCAATAATGAATAAATGGGTGACTGTTCCACTCGAATATCTGGAAGAGGGCATCCCACTGACTTCCTGGTGAAGAATTGAACCTTTTACATATAGTACACTTTCCGAAACAGATTTTATGGTTTGTCTAGCCTTTAAGTCAATACTTTTCTCGCTGCACTAAATGTATGAGACACACCAGAGTGAAAAACTCTTTGATGAGATTCCCATGATAACTTCAGTTAACGCTTTGATGGGGTATAATGGTGTTTTTCAAAAGTAGATAAGTGGGTTGATTTTCCTAGTCTTCCTGCGACTCGCAAAACACCGTTGATGTCAAGGAATGGATTTAAACATAATAATTTAGAATCTCTATCCAAAGGTTTATTTTTTTCCAAACAGGTTATTTCATTTGAGTAAGAATCTTTTTGAACAATTTTCACCCAAAACAATTCTGCGTTATTGAGTTCTTCAGATGTAAGAGGACCTTTTTCGTAGTTTTTCTTTTTGAGTGCATTAATAAAGCGTAATACCCAAGCGGTCACTCGTAACATTTTGAACAAGCAGCTAAATTTGTTTGGATCCAGGATTTTTTCTTGAATAATAGCAAAACTAACAATAATGCAGGATTTATATTCAGAGGTAACTTCAGAATTTACTGATTTATGCTCCGATATCTTTTCCTTTGGCCATAGGTCTTCTGGGTCTTTTAACCATTCAGGACCATGCCACCATTTTTCAGAGACGATTAAATCTTTACTGGCAAACCCTCTAGTTAATAAGTCTGCAGGATTATGTTTTCCACTGCAATGCCTCCAAGCAGTGGGATCCGTAGTTTCCTGGATTTCTATTACTCTATTAGCCACAAATTGTTTGTATTTAGATGCTGAACCTTTAATCCAGTGGAGAACTATTGTAGAGTCTCTCCACAAAACAACTCTTTTAAAATCCTTGAAAATACCTTTAAGATGTTTCACTATTCGTGATGCGATTATAGCACCCATCAATTCAAGCCGTGGAAGGGTTAATTTTTTAATTGGTGCTACCCTAGATTTTGAGAAAACAAAACTGGTCTGATAATTTCCTTTAGTAGTTTTGTACCGAAAGTAAGCCACAGCTCCGAAGGATTTTAAGGAAGCATCTGAAAATACGTGTAATTGTATATCTTGGCTATCTATATTAATTTTGTCAGGAAAGTAGTGTCGAGGAATCTTTAAATTTTGAAAATCTTTAATTTTCTTACACCAATTTTGAAAATTTCCCATAATTTGACCAGTAGATACTTCATCCCAACCAATACCAAGCTGCCATAATTCTTGGAGAAGGCATTTTATTCGAATTAAGAATGGAGATATAAATCCAGAAGGATCAAATAATTTGGCAGCAATATGAAGCACATTCCTTTTCGTGCATACTCTGTCATTAAAATTTGACAACAAAGAACGCAAATCAAGTCCTAATGTATCATCTAAATTATTCCAAACCAATCTCAATACTTTTAAATGAGAATCAGAGAGTTCGTTAACTTCAACATCGGAATGAGAGTTAAGCCATAAGTTTTTTAGTTCTTTAGAATTAGTGTCGAATTTCCTCATATTCATATTTGCATCTTTCAAAATTGAAACAGCATCCGAAGATAATGTGAAAGCTTCTTGAACCGTGGAACTACCGAAAAATAAGTTATCAACATATAATGATTCATTTAACATTTCATATGCAAGGGGATGACTTTCTCTATAATTTTAAAACGTTTTTCTGAATTTCACTTGGTGTGTGTGTGTGTGTGAGAGAGAGAGTGTGTGTGTGTGTCATCAAATTTTCGATCGTTAATTTAACCAACTTCCCATCAAGCTAGAGCTTTGAAATTTTGGGAATCGTTCGTACTCGCCTAACAATGCAATATTTAGACGTTTGCGACAAGTTTTAACTAATATTTTCTTTAATAATGCTGTTGCTTCGTTCATTACGTATTGCTTAGGACTTTGCGATTTGAAAGCTAGTATTATATGCCATGTTGCTGAAATCCTCACTTGAGTTGCTTAACGCTACCATTGAAAATATAATGCGCTTTCAACGTGTGATGTCAATAGACTTTATATTGGTATATTCTGTAATTAGATAAATTGTAACAATTCTAACATATATTTTCCTTCTTTGGGCACCACACATTTTCTCCTAGTGGTCAAAATTTGAACTATATTTTTTATTGCAGAAACCTTTCCCCCCATGGTCCATAGCATATATTCCAAGTTTCATCAAAATCCGATAAAGCAAGAACGGGTTTCTACAGGTCTTTAAATAGTGTAACTTTAATTATAACTACCGATGATTAGATTCATTTCTTATAATCATTTTTAGCATAACATAATTTTGCCGATCCAAATAAAATCAATGAAGTCAAAGAGAGTTTATCAGTTGTACAACCAAATGCGTTTAGTATAAAATGTTTTTTGCTCTTGCCTCAGATAAACTTTGTTGTATCTAATTTTCTTGTTGTAATTATTTCGTAATGTAAAGCTACTACAGACGATTAAAACAGACGTTGGTCTAGATTTCGCCCGCAGTTCTAGTGTATTACTTTGTTTAGAATGGTAATAATGATTAAATGAATCGGAAATATTTATTACAGTAGAGGGTACTTAAGAGTAGAACGTTAAGTAATGTCAATACGAAGGAAATACGGTAAAATTTCATCTGCATGCTCTAGGCAGCGGTTCTCAAATGGTGGTACACGTACGCCAAGGATACATTAGGGGTACACGAAAACATTTATGGCTTTACTTTAACTGGCTGAAAAAGAACAAATAATTTCAAAACATTAAAGAAGCATTTTAAGAAGGATGTGGAGCATTTATTCAGATTATTCGTCGTAACACTGTGGATTTCCCTGTGAATGGAGGTGGCCGCGGTAGCCTAATGGTCATGGTCTCAGACTCGTGGCCAGCGGTTATCGTCGAGTCGTCGATGATGCACGTTAGCCAGGGATGATGCAGTAAATCTATTGAGTTCAAAATACTCCCGTTGGTGTAGCGTAGAAGTTTTGAAGAAAGTACCACTTACGGGCCCTCCTCGTCCTTGACTGAGGTTCAAAATTACGAGTTCCGATGACATCAGTTCTCGTGTTGCTTCTCAGTGCGATATTAATACAAATGCTACATCCCTAAAAGGAGATTGTTGATCATCAGATGCTACTCTGAAGAACCAGTACAATGGCAAACAGAAAGGTTCGGAGCTGGTTGCAGTGCGAGCTCACAGTGAACCTTCTAAAAGCGCTACTATGTATTTGCTACTGTTTGCTACAACTTGGAGCTAGTTGAATGGGCATTTTCTTTTCTCATACTTTCATGAAAAACAGATGAAAACAAATTAAATATAGCTCGGATTTAGAGATTATATTTATCACCTCACAGTCAACCTAATTTTTCAAAATTCTGTGTAATAAAGCACTGATCCCAAATGTCTCTAACATTTTTATATTTTCATGAGTTTGCGTTAATTGCTCCTTTCAAAAGCTATCAATAGAGAAACCATGTAGTTAATTCACATACATCTTTTCTTGGAGAAGTTTTCGGGATCTGTAAGGTGGGTAAACAGATTATCACGGAGGAAAAGAGAGGTGTTGGAGAATTCTTAGCTAGGAGTGCGAGTAGGAAGAAGTATGCATACTGAAAAAAGTTGAGAAGAGCCGCATTAGGAGGACCTTAGCGATAAGGTGAATGTATTCGTTTCTTTTTTGACACTTCAATCTCACATTATAAAGAATAGCATATTTAATGACACCTCATTTTCTGTTTGAATGCATCCATTTATTTCTCATGTCGTTCCATATTTCTTTACCGAAATTACAGCCTTGGTGGCCTGGGTAGGCATAATCACAAACTACGTGGCCGCGTTATATCCCTAAAGACAGGTCTCTAGTCTGATCCATAAAATACCCTCTTGTAGTGAGGAAGCTAATGCACGGTAAATCATTTGAGGTTCCATCTCCTTCATGAACGTGTGGTGTGGAAATTTGGAGAGGGAGGATCCCACTCAGTGTCCTCCTCTTTGCTGATCGAGACTCGAAATTACGAGGTCCGTCGCCAATAGATTTCGTATTGCTTCTGCAGTGGTATTCTTCAACAACGATAATAAATGTAAAACCCTTCTTATCGAGACGATTGGGGTTGATTCGAGAATACCAGTCTGGTTATAAGAGCACTGCAAAAGTGACCGGACAAGTTTTCTTCGACTTATTGGTTGGGGTTCAAAACTCATGTTCAAATATCCGCCATGTGCGAAAATGTTCCCCACCGACAACGGAGACAGAACTGCATTCTGCCACAATTTCTAATCATTTACTAGTTGCTTACTAGTTTAGGAAGAAAAGCCAGCCTCCATATGAGTCTAAGATAACCGTATAAATCACAGCTAATTATATACCGGCTGGCACGTGTTGAATAGTTTCGTCTCATCTCAACTAAATAGCCAACCAACATCACAATAGAAGCTTACTTAAAACGAAACTTAAACATATCAGATCAGAGGATTCTCTAGTTACCTGCGGCTGCAAAAGCAATCTTCTCTATAAATACGTTTTGAATGTTTTCCTTTATTTCATCACATTGATACGGAACGAGACTATATGTGGCGGCTCACTTCGACAATGAAGGCATATGTTAAAAAGCCTAAAAAATTAGACAGAGGGGGAATACGTTTTGGTCTGGTTGTAAAGAGCATTGCAAAATGTGACCCAGAACTCGCGGACTGACAGACGGAGAGTTCATACGTTCCCAAAAGTCCACCGACGTTCCCCATGTGGATGAAAAATCCATTCTCCATGCGGCAGGATTAAAACATCGTTCCTCGAACTCTTAAGTGGGACGATTAGTAAAACAATCTAAATTCTACAGAAATGTTAAACTTTCATGTCAATTGAATATAATGCTTCACTTGTGATGAATTTTTAAGTATTGGTCATGTTTTTTAGATAGCCAGCCACTGAATATATAATATTAAAGAGAGTGTCTTTCTAAACGAAAAAGTGTTCGAACTTCCGTGTTTCTCTTTAATATTAGGTATATCAGAAAATGTCTTCTTTCAGATAAAAGAAACATATTCGTTACCAACGCATGTATTAATATTTATCGAAAAACACCACACACACACTCATAATTTAAATCGTTACTTATGAACTCTTTTCAATAGCATACCTAATCGGTATACCATTTTTGTAAGGATCTCACTTTTGGAGCAGGAAACTTCATTTAAACGAATGGTTTAAATGAAGACTCAAGAAGGCGATGACCGGACGATCGAGTCCGGTCGAGTTCTGAAATGTCATTCCTCGATGTGTCTCAATACATATTACCGATAGAGCGTTTTGTTGGGTTTGATACTCACTGCAATACATTGGTTTTCAGCTACTCCCTCCTTACTCGTAACCTCTCATTCCCACAAGGTGCACCAAATTAAGCTTTTCCAACTTTCTTCAATAGTATTCCGATTAATTTGTTCCCTATGTGAGCTTGTTTGTACTTTACCTTCCATGCAATGAAAATTACAGCAAAACAAGGCTCATCGTGATCTCTTACGTTTCCACTCTCAATAGACTATTTCAGCATGATAAATTCTCCATTCGCAGCCATTATTCAACACGGCTGCAAGATACGGATTTGAAGCCAAGCGCCTAGGATAGCTCCTAGAAATCAACATCAATCTTCTTGGTTTTAAACATCCTAAATGGTCTGGGTTTTGAGTATTGAAGTTGAAGGTCATAAGGAACGATTATAAATTACATTGTTCAATAAATGTTAATAAATGTTAATGTTATTATTCGTCTTGTGTATAATTCGACTTATCACCCTTCCTTTTAATTTTGGCTCCTTTAAAACATATTTAAATTCTCACGTAAAAACTATTACTTTGTAACTCACAAATAAGTGGGAAGCGACTAATCCTCTCGAAGTCAATATGAAATCAGGTACATTTTTGCAATAAATTAAAAATGTTTTATTGTATATGTAAGGTATTGTACGAAATATAACTTTAAAGCATCTTGTAGTTATAACACAACGTTGAGGCTAAACCAGTTTTCGATCAACGGAACTACCGAGCAGATTGGTCTGTTCCCAGAACCATGCACTTCTGGGTCAAATATAATTAAGCTTGCTGCGTACATATTGGCCTGCTGTTCGCATGATCCGTGCATCGCATTCCCTCCACCTTCTTGTAATGCACACCTACGCTCTTCAATGATGTTGCTGGTTAAAGTATACAATGCGTATCATCTCCGCTCACTTAAGACGGCGTTTCCAAATGAGCTCATCTTTATAATTGCTTCTGAATAAGAATATAAAGAAAATTGCGACGATAGTTGAATAAATGCAGTGAATATTCCCATAGTTATGGATACGAAACGAGCAGCTTATGTTGAACGTTACTTTCACTTTCTGTACAATAAAATTTAAATTTTTTGTTCCGCAACTCAGATCAATGGGCCATAGTCTACATACGGCCTGTCGGTTTTGAACCTGTAGGTGAACCAACACAAAATCATCAGCTTTATATGTTGAAAAATTTTGATTTTTTAAATGCAAAGAGATATTCACGCAAATCTTGAACTTCGCACTTTGAAATGAATAATATTAAAAATAACCGCATGTACTTCTATATAATTACGGTTTGTGACATTTAAATAAGTTTCAAAGGTCACCAGAAGATGATTGAAGACTTTTGTTACATTAAAGTTGAAGAACTCTCATAAACGAAGACTGAAACAGACAAAGCTAATTTTGAACTTATGAGATAAAATGAAGAAAACTTTGTTCGCATTTTTCTCTACATAAGGACTGTAGCTCGAATATTCTTCAGTGAACATACAATATATTTTGATATATATTATTTTATGCAATATACTGACGAGAGCACTTGATACATTTGAATGTGACTACGCGTATCCAAGTGTAATGTTCAGTGAACTTGCGATAATTTGCGTGCTTCCTATTTAGGTCGTAGATTCAAACCTGATCCTACTAAACAACCACAGTATAGAGGGCTGATGCGCTGTTTCCTCCCATTGATTTTGGTTAAGTATAGTTGAAAAGGCAAAGAATTGCCAGCTCAGGTCACGTTCTACTGAGTAGAGATTTGATATTAGTGGTTATGTCACAAATATAGGCCTCCTGATGGCTTTTCAATACTGTCTAATATTCAACCACTCATGGCCTTGAATAATAACACCCCTTACAGTTGATTAAGATATTTAAATTTTTAAAAAGTTGTGTCTCTGAAAATTGACTATCTCAGAATAATCTGACACATTTATGATTTTTTACTTCTAAAATGTTAATACGCTTGTTATATATAGCTCATAGCTAAATAGCTGATTTAAATAATCAGTTTCACTTTTACAGTACGCATTAATATTTTTCGTGCGAGTGTAACATAATTAAACTTAAATAAAATCAATTCTTACCGAATTATAAAAACTTAAAATAAAAGTACAACAATATTGGATTATATTGGTTTTAGTAACATTGTAGAATCAGTAAATTCTATTTAGTTACACAATGTACAAAACGTACATCTTGGATGGAGCTGATTGTTTGTCGGCGTCCACACTCTAGAAGCACACATTCAGCTGTTGTAAGAGGCCCTCAGTTTTTGAACCTGGTCTCGAACTTTTGACAGTGATACAGCTGAGATGGCATCTCCCTCTAAACTTCCACACACGAGCACGGGAGAGTTAAAGCCTCGACTAATTTCCGTGCATCAGCCCTACGACTGGTCTTTGTGGCGACAGGATTGTGTTCAGGACTGTATCTGCGACTATCATCATCTACGCTTGTGCAATTTGGATTTCATCTGCCCAAATTCACCATAATAAAATAAATTACTCACAAATAAGTAAGAATGATTGCACGGGCAAGATGGTTCATGCAGAAACGATGATATAAGAACTTCATTAAATATCCCCACTATTCAAAATTATAATAATTAATAGCTAATATTTTTAAAACAACTTAATAAACCACCCAAGACCCCTCTCTATTCAGGGAATAAAATTATAAAGAAAATTGAAGAGCAGATGATGTTTTGATTAGATCGCTTACCATCCCTTCCCAAAAACCAATAGAAAGCTCCTCTCCACCTAGATGGGGACAGAGCCTCAGAAATAGTAATAAAATCCTGAACACCTTAGCTGCGCTTCCGATTGGACAGCGCCAGACCCTGTTCTCCCCACCCTTCAAGGATGCTCGTTCTTGGAGTTCTAAAGCTATCTTAACTAACTGTAACTCAGTTATAAACTCTTAACTTTCATTAAAATTTTAAATCAAACAAATTATTTCATTAGTCACTTTATTTCAATTTGAATTTCTTAATTTTTAATTTTATTAAAACATCCTCTTAAATATGGGCAATTGATGACTTATCAGGAACTAACTTCCAAATATGGAGATGAAAGGCCTAAATGGGTTAAGGTGTACAGATAAAGCATATTCACTACGAACCCAGGACCCATCGGTAAACAAGTCGACCGCTAATCACGATCTATGACATAGCAATCGCAGTCAGAAAAAGCATTAACCTGCAAAACCACAGTTTTCAAGCAGGGATGGGGAGAGGACGTGATTATAGACAAGGTACAGCATCATGGATCTTTAAATATTAGTACTGACCAGCACATCGTAACTTTTATCGTTACCATTACAGAGTGCACCCTAAAATACCATTTCTTAAATTCAGAAAAAGTACGTCTGAAAAAAAAGCCATTAGACTTCTTTGACAAGTTTGGTGAACTGTTTGTAGTAGAGAATGTGAAACAATTAGACACGTTATCTAATAGTTCATGCTTAAAGGAAAGTATTCTGAAATAAATAAACTGTGTCATTCCAAATGCTCAAAGAATCCTTATCTGACAAGTATTAGAAAAGCACATCTCATGCGCTCTGCCTAACGCCCGAATTTCGAGACTCATAAATAACAGAGATTCGACAAAAGCTTTATCTGGTTTATGCACTATTTCGGGATAGGATTCAACTGAAAATGTTTTCTTTCTTATAGTCGATCAACTGTACAAAAGAATAATTACATTTAATATTTAACTTTGCTTATATTAGGGTCTAACCATGAACGTTTGCCAAGATATCCAGATGAAAATAATTTATTTTATACATTAACAATATTTAGCTGAGCAATATAATTTCCGTTGTTATTTGTGATCTCTTTCCAGCATGATAGCAATTTATCAAATATCATTTTTTTGAAAAATACCTTGTATTTAGAGTAAAGACAAACTGAAGTAATGCTCTTTTGACACAGCAGAATTTTTTTCTGATTCAAAAAACATTTGCAGGAGAGGCAGACGATACTCGAGAGGGAGTTAAGGTCTGGAAAAAAAGATGGATGGTATGAATTAACCACCTAAGACAGACTGATTTCTTCTAGTCACCGAAACGTATGAGTCCGGCTTTGTCATGATTAGCACGATGTGGTTCTTATTAAACATTGTCAGCTACTCGTTGAGTTGCTGTTTCAAATAATCCACTAGCTGACAGTATTTCTCCAGTGATGAGAGCTTTCGTAAGGGTTCAAAATCCGTGATATTAGTTCTTGAACGCCCAGTTCAACTACAACTTTCTCTTCTTCAGGCTAAGCTCAGCTTCGAGATGGAAGCAGATTTTCGAGCCCACAGTAATGCTGTTTTTTGGTCCGATGGTTTCAGGTATCCACTTTCATCACCAGTTATCGTGCGGTCCCAAAGGGTTCGTTTTCCTTCATTAAAAGTGCGCGATTTGAGGAGTTCGATTAAACATTTTTCTCATTTAACTCACGAGGGCACTAATTTGGAAGTGTTTACAGATCAGTCCCTAATGACTACCGGAATTAAATTGTTCGATAAATTTCTTAGTATGAAAGCTGGTTATTTTTCTTCCATTTTCAAAGAAAACAAGAACTATCAGTAAACATAACATGAAAATTTCAATATTTTTCTCGCCTAACAACGCGTGAAACATTTTTAAGATAACAACAGAATGTTTAATTTTCGATAATATAAAGCACCATCGAACCCCCATTAACTCTGCTCCAATAAGTATAATCTCTTTGTGACATCACTTCCTCGATATTGGAGGCGTCAAGTTCTTTTTATTTCCTGTGAAATGAGGATAATTTTCGACTGGACGACTACCTGTTAAGAACGACATTAATACTCGTTTTCATCGATTGTTACGAAGATATAGTCACATTGATGCTGACGTCGGATTTATTTACTCTTATAGCTAAACACTTGTCTGAGAAAGCAGGGGTTTATAAATTACATGAGAATATCACAGAACACTACTCTGAAAACATAAATAATATCCCCTATAGTGTTTTATAGAAATTGTAATTCAAAACAATTAAACAAAAAAGTTATAGCAGCAACACGTGTCTGAAAGCAGGGTTTACATTACATGAGAATATCACAGAGACACTACTCACAGACTATAAATAATATCCCCATAGTGTTTTAAGAAATTGTAATTCAAAACAATTAAACAAAGTTAGCGTGAATTTTGAATGCTGCTGGGACAGGATTTCAGACAGGGACTCTTGTTCTGTAACAGCAGCTTTACCTCTACGCCACGTGGGTTTGAAAATTTGTTTTAATATGAATCATTGATTATCGGGAAAAATGAAAGAGTACAGGTTGATATCATTTTTTGTAGGTATTATTTTTAGTCTCGAGGTCCTTTTGATTGGCTGTACTGCCCGCCATTTACGTAATAATATAAAGATAATGTATAAACAGGTGTGAACAGTTCAAAGATTATTCGATGAGACCTGAAAAACTCGATGTCATCAGAGAATTCAGAAAGGACTAAAGACGACTAGAAATTTTTAGAAGAACTTAATCTACCTGAGTCTACACACTACGTGGATGGACTAAATGAGATATGAATTCATCAATTTGTTGATAACGATAAAGAAATGGCCAAAAGGGTTAGGACAGCGGAAAAGCACGAATCTTGACAAACACCAATTTTTCCTCAATTTATCTTAATACGTAAATCTCCGGTTCAAATTAAACCGTGGCTTAGTAACCATAGACCTCACTACTGCTATTTAACAAGAATCAGATAGAAAATATTTGTATGTTTAAAACGTGCAGCATCAGGGTTCGCTGCTCATTATTGGATCCATACATATACAAAGCAGTTGAGTTTGGTTTTATACGTGGCACTATAAAGCAATACAGAGGCACTTAGCGAAAGACCTCATCACATTTATACCTCCATCAAGTGACAGGACGACCCTGATACCCCCTCCAATTTCCCGCGCCAACGGTAGGACTTTGGAGTCCCCGACAGATTTAATATGCATCAGCGTCGGCTACAAGGCGAAGATTAAACAAAATATCTTAAACTTAAAATAAATAACACTGTTATCTATTCCTTATTATTTACTAGCCGTTTTGGTGCCATAAATAAAAACCACTTATGGTCTTTTCATTATGTTCAACGATAACATTAAAACATTACAATTCTGCAGCTTATTTTTCATTAAAATAGAATTTGAATTATACAAGACAAGTCGGGAAACATATATCTGCCAGACCACGGCAGCGATCAGCATTAAAAACGCAAAAGGACTTCTAAAAATAGCGTCCATCTAGCCTTCTGGTCTTCTGAAAAACAAAATAAATTTTACTTCTTTATATCTAATTACCACGTGGGTTTGACATACGAGGGGCAGCTAAGATCCACCCACACCAGACCCGTGATTACCATCCACGTAGACACGGATTCTCAACATCCTGACCCCTGATATGAACCAAGGGGTTCATGAAAACTTCCAACTGTAAAATTATTTTTGTAACATGAATTATAACTTTATAAGTCACTATAAAAATTATATAGAGAAAATGAGTACATCATTCTTTTCAAAAAACACAGATTATACATTATACAATATTCAATAATAATAATAGTTAAATAATTAAAATTCAAAAATAAGTAAATAACATAATTCATAGGATATACATTTTTTTACTTTCACTTCAGTCCTAATTTCAAAATTAACAAAAGCTGTACATAGCGCTTGATGGTTGTAGAACTCAGTTTTACTTTGCAACCCTCACCTTGACCATCTCTTCCTGAAACAATTCGAAAATTTTACCTAATTTCCAATGTCAGGACAATGATCATCTTTAATCAGGACATATCATTAACTTTAGACGAGGATGAATTCTAGATAAAGTTGAATAGGCGAGATCTCAAATTCACCAAATATTCGTTTCCACTGTAAAGATCTCAGTAATTTTCATGATGGTTAAAGCTTTAACTAAACATTTCTAGAAGAAGTTTGAATCAAGGTGAAGTCTTACAGAGGGTGATAAGTCTTCTACCTAAAAGAAAATGAGCTGGAGTTAAACGCATTGGTTCATCTGTTTCACTACCTAGGTGATTGGTCGAAGATTAATCATGCTTCAATTTCTATAGGAACAGTAAGCAACTTGTTCCACAGTGAACATATGATTTTCCAAGGGTTTTCGTAAGGCAGTCTTCACGGTACGTACCATTCGTTCGTAAACCACCCACCAGGCAGCTCTTTCAACAATGTATTGCCACTTAATTCCGTTGGCTGGTAAAGTTTTTACATCAGGATGGTCAAGCTACCTCAAATTAGATCTCCATTTCTGCACGTTTAAAGTGCAGGGCATTATCAGGAATCACCACAGAGCATAAACCGTCGAGAAATAAAGCGTCGAAAGGCAAGCAGAAGATATCGGTAGTCTTATCCAACTAATTCCAGATGAACACTCTTGTCACAGCATAAGTTATTAAGAGAATATGCTGCTAGTATAAATGTCTTTCACATATAGAGCCCATGCAGAATCAATTCCAATAATAGATAAATGGGCTGACTGTTTCCACTCGAATATCTGGAAGAGGGGCATCGCCACGACTTCCTGGTGAAAGAATTGAACCTTTTACATATAGTACACTTTCCGAGACAGATTTTATGGTTTTGTCTAGCCTTTAACTCAATACTTTTCTCGAACTTGCACTAAATGTATGAGACACACCAGAGTGAAAAACTCTTTGATGAGATTCCATGATTAACATTCAGTTAACCCTTTGATGGGAGTATAATAGGTGTTTAAAGTAGATAAGTGGGTTGATTTTCTAGATCTTCCTGCGACTCGCAAAAACACCGTTGATGTCGAAGGATGAATTTAAACATAATAATTAGAATCTCACAAAGGTTTATTTTCCAAACAGGTTATTTCATTTGAGTAAGAATCTTTTGAACAATTTTCACCCAAAACAATTCTGCGTTATTGAGTTCTTCAGATGTAAAGGACCTTTTCGTAGTTTTCTTTTGAGTGCATTAATAAAGCATGTAACACGGCCTAACATTTTGCAACTAATTTGTTTGGGCACACTTTCTACGGAGATTTTTTCTTGAATAATAGCAAAATAACAATAATGCAGGATTTATATTCAGAAGGGCAACAATTTACTGATTTATGTCGATATTTTCCTTTGGCCATAGGTCTTCTGGGTCTTTTAACCATTCAGGACCATGCCACTTTTTCAGAGACGATTAAATCTTTACTGGCAAACCTCTAGTTAATAGTCTGCAGGATTATGTTTTCCACTGCAATACCTCAAGCAGTGGGATCCGTGATTTCTATTTCTATTACTCTATTATGCACAAAATTGTTTGTATTTAGATGCTGAAGCCTTTAATCAGTGGAGAACTGTGTAGAGTCTCTCCACATAAAACAACTCTTTTAAAATCACTTGAAAATACTTTAAAGATGTTTCATATTCGTGATGCGATTATAGCACCATCAATTCAAGCCGTGGAAGGGGTTATTTTTAATTGGTTACTACCCTAGATTTACTGAAAAAAAACTGGTCTGATAATTTCCTTTGGTAGTTTTGTGACCGAAAGTAAGCCACAGCTCACGAAGGATTTTGAAGAGCATCTACGAAAATACGTGTAATTGTATATCTTGGCTATCTATAATTTTATGTCAGGAAAGTAGTGTCGAGGAATCTTTAAATTTGAAAATCTTTAATTTTCTTACCAATTTTGAAAATTTCCCATAGCAGTGTATACCAATGCATGTAATTCTGGAACATTTTAGAGAGATAAATCAAAGGATCAATTTGCAAAGCACATTCTTTTCGATTCTCTGTCTCATTAAATTTGTTACAAAAGAACTATAAACAAGTCTAATGGCTTATCTATCTAAATTATTCCAAACCAATCTCAATAACTTTTAAATATGAATAGAGAGTTCGTTAACTTCAACATCGAGAATGAGAGTTAAGCCATAAGTTTTATTCTTTAGAGATTAGTGTCGAAATTTCCTCATATTCTGATTTGCATCTTTCAAAAGAAAGCAGCATCCGAGGAATAATGTAGAAGCTTCTTGAACCGTGGAGACTACCGAAAAATAAGTAAGTTATCAACATATAATGATTCATTTAACATTTCATATGCAAGGGATGACTTTCTCTATAATTTAAAACGTTTTTCTGAATTTCAGCTTGGTGTGTGTGTAGTAGTGTGTGTAATTGTTTGTGTCATCAAATTTTCGATCGTTAAGAGTAATAGACTTCCCATGCAGCTAGGCTTTGAAATTTTTTGGGGAATCGTGACTCGCTAACAATGCAATATTTAGACCGTTGCGACAGAGTTTTTAACTAATAATTTTCTTTAATGACGTTTTAGCCCAAACACTTGGCACCGATTCAAAAATTAACAAACTTAGCG
>BMAW01124402.1:191675-236302 GCA_019974015.1 Nephila pilipes
TTTTTTTTTTTTTTTTTTTTTTTTTTGCTGAGCGTTAAATCCGTGAAACGGAACAGGGTAGCCACATTTGGCAAAATACTGCCAAATAATTCTTGTCGCCAAGGATAAACCTTTCCTGAATTCTGGTTCCCATTTTTTTTAATAGAATGACTTACAAACTTTCAAATGCATGTTTTGATTTTATGAGTATTATGAATTTCTTAATATGCTCACAAATGTATCTTTTTAAGTAAATTTTAAAGTTAAAAATAACTAACAGTTTTAACTAATATTTCAATAATTTTCTTTAATAAACTTTGCTACCATATAAAAACGTTATTTTTAAAAACGTTGGTTTTTATATCGAATTATTTAATATGTGTTTTAATAGTAGCGGCCAAAACAAAAAGTGAGCAAGTAACACCAAAACAATGTCTGTTAAAATGATACATGGTTACTGGCAGATTCTTTTCACAGTCTTTGTAATATAAGAAACACAAATAATTTCGGTCCGCTTCAGTAACTTGGATTTGCAAAAATGCCCTGGCTATATCCCCACAAAATGCAATTTTATGTTCTCTAAATTTCAATATAACATCAATTAGATTAGGATTTAAATTTTCTCCTTGAACAAGACATTCATTTAAACTAACGTTTGTACCCAATTTACTGCTAGCATCAAAAAAAAATCTAGTTTTTGTGCTAGAAGAATTTTCTCGCAATACTTCTCTATGCGGCATTACATACCCAATAAAACACTCATCCGAACACATTTCTATAATTCCCTCCTGAATTTGTTCTTTCATAACTGCATTATATCTATCAAACAAACATTCATCTTTTTTTAATCTTTTTTCTAAATTTGCAAATCTCCTTTTAGCAACTTCAAGGTTATTGCTTATATTTTCTTTTAACTCCCGAGATTTCCATTGCAAGGGACATTCATAACGTTTATTCTTTATAATTAATTCCTTTCCGAAATTGTATAAACTATCCGAAGGTTTCGTTTCTGCTGACTCATTCGTCAATAAAAGGGAATCTATCTGCCACAACGATTTTAAATCATTTTCTATTTCACTGCATGAAACATGGAAAACAGATGTCTGTTTTATTTTTTCGGGGTTAAATAATTGACCTATTAATGTATCCCCAAACACAGTAGGTTGAATGAAAAGATTTTTGTTTATTTTTCTGGCTTCTCCTGACAGCATTATACAAATAATCAGCTCCGAGAAGAATTTGAATATGCAGATTTGATTTTTCGTATGAATCAGAAATTAAACAGCTGGCTGGGAGAATGTTTTGTAGATGTGCAGGATTTATATTCGAATATATGTTAGCGCCATTTATTTCGTCAGATGCCAGAGCTTCGATGTTGATAGATTGATAGGGAGGAAATAAGCTCCTTAATTTAAGAGAGACCAAGTCGCAAACCTTTTCAATGGGTTCGCGCTTAGAAAAAGTATAAATTAGAAGCCTTTCTTTCCGTATAACTTTCAAATTTATAGATTGCTTCAAATCACTGCGTATAAAAGATTTTTGTGAACCAGAATCAAATAGTATTCTAGCTATGACCTTGTGCGAACCACCACCTTGAGCTTCTACTTTCGCTGTTTGAAGCAGCGTCGCATAACTGCCGGGTTCATCTTGAGAGTTCAAAACAGAACTAATTATTACTTGATTATCATCAGTATCGGTAGTAGGAGAATTTTTAGTTTTGTTTTTGGGGCAAAACAAGGAGTTATGTTGAGAACTTTGGCACGTTTCACATGGTGGAATTTTAATCTGGCATTTAGACATTAAATGTTTATAATTCATGCAACGATAGCAAAAACCTTCTTTCTTTAATTTGTAACGCTTTTGTTCATTTGTTAGAGTTTTGCATTCTAACGCAGTGTGCAAGTCACATTTACAAAATATACACGCCTTTTTTACTACCGTATTCAGAGCAGCAGATGAAGGAGTATTAGTTCTAATCATAGGAGGTCCGTGATAATAAGAATTTCTTGAATAACGCTTAAATTCTGAAACTTTTTGATTATGACCAATTACGATATTGGCGGATTCTCGAGATTCAATTTCAAATTTAATAAATTTCATTAATTCATTAACATCGCCAGTTTTACTAGAATCTCTTTTACGATGATACTCTATGACTAAATCTTGCGGTAATTGCTTTAATAAAATAGGTATTAATAAGTGGCCATAATTACCGGAATCAATACCCATCGAATTTAAATTTCTTATACTAATTTCGCTTTCGTTGTGTAATTTCCTTAATCCTCTGAGATTGAAAGAGGATTTCACTGGTTCGATTTCTAAAAGTTTGTTTATGAAATGACTAATTAAATGATCCTGTCTCCCATATCTGTCTTTCAACAGATCCAAACATGATTTATAATTTTCCTCCGTAAGGGAAAAACCGGAAACAATTTTGTAAGCTTCGCCGGATAAAAAGGATTTCAAATAAATGAATTTGTCGACTTTACTTAATGACTCATTGGCGTCAATCGCATTGGTGAAGCTGTTAATAAATTCTAGGAAAGTGCTAGCATCTCCACTAAATGTAGGAATTCTTAATTTTGGTAAATTAATAGAATTAGCAGTACGGTTAATTTCTACATTGTTGTCTGGAACCTGAATTGATGGCGGGATCATAGATTGTTGTTCAGTTTTAAATTTTTCACGTTTACATTTGATTTTGAATTTAATTTCATTTAATTTGTCATCATAATCAAGGAAGCTTTGATATTCACTATCAAAGATAGCACTATCCGTGATCAAGTCCTCAATTTCTTTGTTAAGCAATTTAAGTTCCTTAGCTTTTTCTTCTACATTGAACAAGTGTTCTAAAAGCTTCGTTTGATCATTTTCGTTTTTAATATCGCAACTCTCTAGGAACAAACTAATGTGATTAATTAGTTTCGTACTGGCTGTTCGAAGTACTCTTCTTTTACTTTTTAATTTATCAATATTCTCCATTTTAGAAAAATAAAAAAAATGTGCACAGTACCTTTGGTTACGATGAGATGTCTTCGATAAGATGAATCCCAGTTGCACAAGTCTAATGATGGAGTGTTCGCTGTTATTCCGAGAAACACACACACATATTATTTCTATCTCAGTCCTTTTTAAACGAATTTCTAGAACATACAATCCATTACGCCAAATCTATATCCCGGGTTTCGGCACCATAAAATAAAATATACTTAAACTTAAAAATAAATAACACTTAGATTATCTATTCCTTATTATTTACTAGCCGTTTTTGGTGCCATAAATAAAAACCACTTGATGGTCTTTTCATTGTTTATTTTCAACGATAAACTTAACAAACAATTACAATTCTGCAGCTTATTTTCATTAAAATAAATTTGAATTATACAAGACAAATTCCGGGAAACATATATCTGCTGCAGACCTAGAGCGGGATCGCTTAAAAAACACCAAAAAGGACTCCTAAAAAGCTAGCGTCCATCTAGCCCTTCTGGTCTGTCTGAAAATCAAAATAAATTTTACTTCTTTATATATCGGTATACCACGTGGGTTTGACATACGAGGGGCTGCTAGATCCACCCACGCAGACCACGTGATTACCATCCACGTAGACCACGGATTCTCAACACAGATCTTGAACCCGCGATTCAACGAAAGCCACGAGTCCGAAACCATGAGTTTTTATTACAATTCATATAGACAAAAATTCAAATTATATACTATTATTAATTTATATATAATCCAAAAACAAATTTTGGTGTTACGATTGGTGAGAATGTGTGTCTTCTCGCATTCCCAACTGAAGTGCTTAAAAAATTCTACTTATTTCAATTAATCACATAAGTGAGTTGGCAGCGGTTGCTTAGTGGTCAGCATAGCGAACTTGTGGCCAGCGGTTTTCGTAGATTCGAGCCTTAGTGTCACTAAAGACCCATCGTGTAGCCAGGGCTCATGCGTGTTAAATATGACGCGACCCAAAATCCTCTCTTGATGTGGTGTGGAAATTAGGAGATGGGTATCAGCTCAGGTGTCGTCCTCGTGTCACTTGCCCGAGGTTCAAAATTACTAGGTCCATCGCCAATAGCCTTCGTTTTGCTTCTAGTACGACGATAATAATATCAACCAACCCACCACAAAAGTGAGTCCCGAGTCAAGAACAAATCTCAGAAATCCGACGTCGAAAACTCTCCTCCCAATTACCTTCGTTGCTTATAAACGCGTTGAATCACGCTATCTGACTTATCTAAATCAGCACACTTTCATACAGAAATGCTAATATGCAATGATCGCTCATAAGATTCACAAACCAAATAAACGTGATATAAAAAGTACCAAATACCTACAAACTATTTCTATATTGAGTTAAAAATTTTAATTTTGTGCGTAAAGGTTACTCAGGTTCTTAGTAGCACTCTTACCAGAGCATTCGAGTACATGCTTGGGTCCCCTCGCGGGCAAAGTTTAAAAAATGAATCTCCAATTAATAGATGGTCTGATAACTGTCATATAACACTCAAAAGATAAAATAAGTCATTCCCAGCATCTCGAAACGTATTTCTCAAATATGTGAAAGCGAATTCAATTTTACCTTACAAAAAGAGAAGAATAATTTGGAACATTTTCGTAAATGTGGGTTCACATTTTTTTTATTCCACTTTACATTAGAAGTACTTTCCTCCATTAACGTAAAAATATTTGTTTTAAAGTTCATTGTTTTTGTATAATAAATTCACGTTGTGACGTCCATCCTTCATTATTTAATTATACCGACATTCTTCAGTCTAATTAAACAGTCAATAATTATTACTCTCCAATTGAAGATTTGTAAGAGCATTACAAAAAATACTTTATTAATCACTATAGTACAGTTACAGTCGCTCTCTAAAATCCCTCTTAACGCGTCAACTTGGATTATGAATAAACTTGCCAAATCCTTCCTTCTGATTCAAACACTTCTCGCTGACATTAGATCCGCCTCTTAGTGTTTAGACTAAAATTCACTTCAATCCAAAAGATTAATCACGATGATTCAATTTTACTTTTCACTGTCAGCCATCATCTTCAATAATTCTCAACTTGTAAGTCTATAAAACATCCCTTCTAATATTTTACAGAATATTAAATACTGGCTTTGGAATTTTGAAGCACACTCAGGTAACGAGATCAATAAATGAGCGTGTGTGCTTTTAACATCCCAAATTTGAGATTTTGACGCATTTATAAGTAGTAACGTTATTAAATTAGGGTGAATTGAGTTTTAAACTTATAATGTCTCGCTTACTAAATCAGAAAACTAAAATGTCCCCACCACAGAGAAGTTCGCTTAGAATGCTTTGTAATAGAAATAAATTTCTTATTTGATTCGTTTTGATTGTTACTCTGTTGCTACTGGCGATGGATTTCCTAATTTTGCGCCAAGTTCAGCTGAAGACGCGACATGTGAGGCACACTCGACTTTTAATACACCAACAACTGGGATATCACGGTTTGAAGCATAATAAAGAACAATATACAGAGTATATGTAAAAGAGAAACTTTTTATTTCAAAAGAATATCTCGATCTGAATTGAGGATTGATTATTTTTTAACGTCGTACAAGCAAAACGAGGGCCATTGACAAAGGACCTCGTGATTTTGAAACTATGTCAAGGAAGGAGAATGATACCTGAGCTGGCACCTCTTAACTTCTACACCACGAGAATGGAGAACTTGGTACCTCCACCAGATATAACGAGCATCAACCCCACTACACAGTAGGTAATAAGTCCCATCAAGGCTCGAATCTACGACAACAATGTCGTCCGCGATCATGATCACTACGCTATCGCGGAAGTGCAACTGACAGGAAAGATCGTCAATTAATTCAGGTATATTTAAAACTAAGCTTATCTTAAACAATCTAATGATTGCAATAAAATAGTTTCTTCACACTATTAACTAAATACACAAAGAAGCAAGAGGATAAAAAAAAACTGCTTTTGTTAGTAAATTAAAATAATGTGTAACAAATAACTCTTTTAAAATAAATGTAGTTTATGAATTATGTCATAAAAGTAGTATGGACTTGAGAACGTTTGATTCACTTAAATTTTAAAATTTAATTTAAAAACTGACAATTTATGACAAAAAAGACTAAAACAATTGTCTTAAAATATTTCTCATCTTCCAAGAGAAACTGAAACAGTTTATTCATGAATCAAAAAAGTGCTCAAGAGGACAAACTATTTCGTTTAAAAATACAAAGATGAGAAACTGATACTAATTATATATAAAAAAGATTAAAATAGAAACAAATCTTACAAATCCATTATAATATAAGGTAATGAAATCATTTAAATAAGATAATATATTTTAACATTTGTGAGCTTTTTTTTAAAGTTTAAAGTTATAGAAAATTGAATGCAATTGTAGAATCAAATAAACTTTGGTCTGATGAACTTAATAGGTCTTAAATAAATTAGGTCATAGATCTATGATATTAGAAACAAATCCAGTTAAGCATTTTTTAAAGAAATTAAGATAGAAAGAAAAGCAAGACATTCGCATCAACTCAAACTGAATCAATCGCATCACCCTAAAAAGATATCAACTAAAGAGGAGCATGATACCTACGTAGGACATTTAACTTGAATACTAACAGATGGATATTAAAGACTAAATGTCTATTCTCAATGTTGTTGAATCGTCACAAGGTGGCATATATATATATATCTTAAATTACTCACAGAAAGAGTGACTGTGAATGCAAAAAAACATTTGTCACATGAGAAACATTTGTTCAGTTGGATGCATCGTTGCTTAGTTGGATGTGTGCTTTAACTCTATTTATAATTTAAAACTCTTACGTGCGAAAATTCCCAGCATAAAATAATTTTCACTGTTTGATATAAATATGTAAGATTGAGATGAAATTATTTCAAAAGCCCTTTAGCAGTGAAATTGAACGAAAAGCATAATTTGCGATATATATGTTGAGCGCATATATATATACAAATCACAAATCCGAAATTCATTTTTTTAGATACGTAAGAATATAAATTATTTTAATGTTATTACACATGCTATAGATTAGTAGGAAAAAACAATAAATATTATTTAAAACAAATTACACATACTAGCATTAATAACTTTTAAAATGAAATATATACTTTGAATGCGATGCCATCATGCAGGAGAGGAATAATTAATTTTTTAGGGGTTTAAATGGCAGAAATTGTTTTAAAAATGATAAAAGTAGGTTGAAATAGAATCTTATTAGTTTGTCAAATTTTATGAAACTGCTGAAAATGCGCTTGCTGGTGCTAGCATTAGAATCATCTGTACAAAACGTACGCGTCTCGGGTTTGCCTTTTTTTTCACATATTACAAAAAGATTGCAGTTTAGTTTCAAGTTTACCTGGGATAATTGCAAAAAAAAGAACAAAAAAAAAATCTAACGTTTTAGACTTCTATTTAGGTAAACAAATGCTTCGCATAAACCATTCTATTTGCAATTCACTTAATACTTTAAATTTCTGGTCATTGATCTACAGAGACATACTTCAGTGATACAGTAACAACAATCTTTAATAGCAAAAACTAAGATACAAGATGTTATGCATATTTTGCACGGCGATGCAAATAATTCACACAAAAACGCATGTATACCAAATATATTTAATAAATGCCAATAGACATACATATGAAAAAAAAGTAGATTAATTGTTTATACTGTATTTATCGAAAAATACATTATAATTTAAAAAACATTTTAAAAATACATTTATATTTTTATTTAATGGATATAGCTAGTCATTAATAATAGAAATAAAACAACAAGCACTATTTCTTCAACAAATTTCATTTAAACCCTTTCACCCAAGAAATAATGCATACATAATTTATAATTATGCGTAAATTTATTAGACATCAATAATTGTAATATTTTTATAATTAATAATGAAAAATTTAATAATATTTCCTAAACGATTAAAAGATGTATATTTCAAAATATTATTGAACATTAAAAGATGGCTTAATCTTTTTGAAAGACATTCACATAATGTGGGCCAATTCAAAATAAAGAATAGTCAAACTGTCTACAAGCTAATCTCTGTTACCTGTTCCACTTCTTTTTTCTCTTTTTGAAGTCTTCAAAGTGAAAAACGATTTTATATTAAAATGGAATTGAATGCAATTTTTCCTCTTTAAAAACAGAAAACCTACGTTGCTTTAACTTTTATTTTTTATTCCATTTTAGGAGCATTGTAGCCGCTGCCAAGGTAGAATAAGATTGCACAAACGCTTTCCACTCCTCCGAGTTAAACACGTTCTCCTCGTGTTTAAGCGCATAATCTTGAGCCGCCGCCTTCAATTCACCGTCCGCGTGCCTGTCAGCGAGAACCAACGCATCGTACAGGTTACTTGGGCACAGGTTGCGTTTCAAAAAACATGAACACTTGCTTTTCAAGGCGACGATTTCGTACTTGTCCGCTGCAGCATACAGTCTCAATGCGCTTTCCCACTGTAGATCCTCCAAGGCATTGGTGTACACGTACAGAAGCATTCGGCGTACAGTGTCATCATCTAAATCTGGAATATCGACACATTCTTGAATGTTCTCTTTCATGTCTGTCGCGAACATCTTTCGGAACACTGGAGATCTGATTGAGAGAATATTCTTGTGGGTATGAAATGTTTCCGTGGCAGTACGGAGCTTCATGTCGCTGTGGAGGCCTTCATCATATAGACGCCCGAAGTCTTCTTTTAAATCACTCATACTATCCAGTTGTTCTGCGATAGCATTTGTCATGCACGGTTTGTGAAAAATTGGATTTGTAATAGAAAAGGGATTAATCCCCGAATAGATTTTCTCAATTCTCGAAAAAAGAAAACCGTAGCACAAAGAACACTCACAATAGAGAGAGAAAACGTCATTCTTCAAATATAAATGTTTGTTATCTATCAAATATGTTTTGGTGAAAGGTAACGTAAACTTATTATCCTTGCCAATTTCAACTGGCCAAATTTCATGGTATCCGCAATCAGTGTTACTTCCATTAGAATCTGTGATTAAAGACTGAAAGTTTAAAAATTTCAAGTTTTCGTTGCTAGGTTTCATACTAACCTCAATTTTATCTTCTTTATTCACTCCTAAGCTGAAAGTCACCGCGTCATCTTTCGGTTCCGAACTGAGGACAAAATCAACTTTGTGACCTTGTTTAAAAGTACAGAAGTTTTCGATGTCCCACAGAAAATTCCGTGTTTCCACATCGCATACAGTTCGAGCGAAAATCGTTACAGTTGGTATTGCCTTTCCAGCGGTTCTCCACAGTCTACAACGAGTCCTTAGCGTGTCTCGAGACAGGAAGGCTTCCCTTTCCGTCTTCGTCACCACATCTTGCAACACAGATAAGTAGTTATTAAAGAAAAAATCTTCGCTTTTTCGAATTTTCAAGACTGAGCCATCCTCTGCCAGGAATGCGAGATCGTAATCCATTTTACCAAAACCATTACTTAAGTAATTAACGAATTTTTCATCATAATTTCCTCACGGATACAAAGACAGCCACCCATTAATCTTCATGAAATCTACACTGAATGTGGGGCTGTCGATCCTTTCACCTTTATTCTGCCAACAGTTGCTGTAATTCTCAATATTCCAGTAGATCTAAGGAAAACCTCGATTTCAGTATCCTTGTTTCCGGCCATGATCGAAGTTAGATGTAAAGGGTCGTACGCAGTTCTCTCCGATAAGTAGTACTCGAGAGAAGTGGGACATAAAAACATACGTCTGCGCGCAAGAGAATCATAAGAGAGTAGGGATTTTTCAATAGGGAAAAAGGAATTTGGGCATGACTCCGAGCTCGCAACATACAATTGGGCTAGACGAATCTGTTGCTAGGCGTCAAACGAGAGGTTTTCGGATCATTTCTACTTTTGCATATTGACCCTTAGAGCACTTTTCAGTGCTGAGGTCCATACTGTTTACCATCCTCATATTGTGCTCCTGACATGTCATCGAACATGGACACGTGAAGCGCTCAGCGATCCAACCACCTCTTCTCCTCCTTCGACCGCAAATGCTGTGGAAGAAAAGGCGAACGCCGAATCATCGGTGAATCCTGCCGCAACTGCTGTGGGGCCTATGACTGATTCTTTACCGACGGAGGCTTCCCAGGAAGACACCGAACTATTCTTCACAAAACACCATGAAGAGATCAAGATGCTCATTGAGCTCAGAGATGCATATGCTCTCTGGGCCAAAAGGCTTTCTGCTGCTTCAAGTACAAACCCTGAAGAATTCAAGAAGGCACATACTGAATTGGGTGTGGTCTACAACCAGCTCACAGCTGTTAAGGACAAGCTACAAGTGCCTTTATTTAAACTCCCAATAAATATCGAAGTACTGGACAAGATCGTAAGCGAAGTCCATAAGAAAACCGAGAAGGTTAAGAAGGTAGCCAGAAAAAAGAAGTAAACACCAAAGAGCGTGATTCCCACCAAAACTCAGGCGAAGGGCATAATTCCCGCCAAAACCGCGACAAAGAAAAATCTGAAGCGTGCCGCAGATTCAGACGGTTTTTAACTACCGCCTAAACACTTAACAGTATAGGCAGGTAAGGTAAATTCTTATACTTCTTTACCAACAGTCCAGACTAGCCCCCCCCCCTACTACTAGTTCCGAAGGAGATGAGGCTATTAGTGAGGAAGAGGATGCTGGGGAACCAGTGCCTCCCACCACAACTAAACCTAAAATCCCACCTTTTTTCATTACTCCCAAGGGAGATTGGACGCAGCTCCTCTCCTTTGCTCGTCTTAAAGCGCCTTCTGCAATAATGCTAATGTTAGAATATCAAAAGAAAGGAATAAAATTTGACGTTTCTTGATGCAACAAGACTTCCATCAGTTTTTAAAGAAGCTTAAGGAAATCACAAATTTCTTATTACTTGCTTTTTGAATAATTTAGTTTTTAAATTGTATCGTTAGTTTATGAAATTTGTAATAGTTTTCATTTTTATTAATTAAAAAACATTTTTTTAACCTTTCCTAAAGTTGGATTGCAGCTTAATTTTTTGGAATGATTGTTTTAATTACCATACGAAATTTGGGAGGGGAAAAAAAAGAGATGCATATAAATTCATTATAAAAAAAGAGATGCATGTAAATTCATTATAAAAAAAATAAAGAGTATGTATTATAATTTCATTGTTTTCATAAGGGAAAACGGTTTTAAAATAATTAATTAAAAAGCACTTCATGAAAGTTATAGCTATAAGTTGTTTACTGCTTAAAAGATAAATTTGAACTGAACTAAAAGCATCAGAGTCAATACAATTCATGGCACTATAAAAAAAAAAGGTAATGCTCGTTAAAATTAAAGAAGGGATTTAGACAGTCTTCACACATGAGAGAATTAATGACCCTTTATAAAGATTGAAATGAATGCAAGGTCAAAATGTAAATTAAAGGAAATTAACTAATGTATTTCTGAGAAAAATATACATTGAGATAAGTTAGTTGATTCTATTTTATATTACTCTAAAAAACTGGAAATTATAAGTAATTTTGTCCATCAAGATATTACAATAAATGATTATGTAATATTTCAGATGTAGAAAAAAATTATAGTTGCACTTCTAAAAATAAAGAAAACATTAAATAACTTCTAAAAGTAATGCATGTCAAGTGTTATAAAAAGAAAACATTGTGTAAATTGGGTTCGAAACTTATACTAACAAGTTTATTCAGAATTATTTTTTATTTATAACTGTTTTCATTCGACTCAATTCCTGTTTTTATGTATTTCAGAAGTATAGAAAGCTACATTAACTTACATTTTTGAGAGATTACTTACCATACTCCTAATTTCACTGAAGAAATATGTTTACAATTTGGTAGACCTCTTGTAACTTAACATATTCATATAATTTAAGTCAAAAATTATTAAACGCAGACTTGTAGCCAATTATGATCATGTAGTTTGAGACAAATAAAAAGAACTCGAAAATACAATAGAAAATTTTTTATTCAAATTTTTTTTTTGTTGCTGACAGAACCCATATGAAGAATATTTAAAATATTTGAATTACAATTGTATTTAAATTAGAAGAAAACACAAATTAGTTTAAATTAAATACTCTTTGCCATAAAATAGAGCAATATACATCAAAACGTGTACTTAAATTAATTTACAAAAATTGAAATTTTTTATGAATTATTTAAGATTGCTTTTAGTTATACCATCAGAAATTTCTAATGATATGTAAGCTTCTCTACCACGTCAAGGTAGCAGCCACAGAGAAGTATAATATATATTGCACTATAACTACCTAAAATATAAAAAAGGAACATTACATGTATTGCACTTGTAAACATTACATATATTGCACTATACTTAAAATAAAAAGGAACATTACATATTGCACATGCTAAAAAATTTAATGCATAAGAATTATTAGATGGCTTCTATGATAGATAATCGGGAATTCAATATTGCACTATGATCTATAACCCACAATAAAAAAAGAAAAACTGCATATATGCAGGAAAACCTAGAAACAAATTAACATTTAAATCAAACTCTTCCATAATTTATGATAACACTTTTTATACTTGTTTTGTTTTTGCTGTCAAAACCAGACTCAATGATATGCTTTGGCACTCTTCTTGTGTTGGTTTCCTAAATGAAGTCGAGGCTTTCTGGGAAGCCTTTTTTGTTGAAACATATCTTTGAGTCTTATCTTTTTATTTGGGGGATCCTTATTCAAATTTTTCGGTACAGCTTCTTGATTTTCTTGAGGGAATAAATCTGGTGAATTCACAACCCTTCTTAGAAAACGTAAAACGTTATCATAATGCTCTGGTTATGCTTTGTTCATTAATGTATTGGTCAGCTTCATAAATTCCTTTTGAAATTGTTCTTTGAAAATTCCCTTTCGTGTAGATGTGGCCCTCAAGTTATCCACAAGCGCTGCTTTTTCCGAAATTTTTCTATCTTCACAAATAACCATTTCTGCTTCTTCATCTATTATAGGGGAATGTACAGAAAGTCGTACTCGTGAAGTAACAGAACTTCCTTTTCCACAATATTCTGCAAGTACCTATCGAATTAAATATATTTTAAATTGATTAACGAGGTCAATGATTAGAAATATTAAAACCGAGAAATTTATTAATTTTCACAACATATAAAAAAAAATTCAGAAAGGAAGAATATAATTTGTAAAAACACTCCCGAGTATTTTTTCCTAACATTTTAATAATGGGAACATCGGAAATAGAAATTACGTGATTTTAAACTCATTCAATGTTAGAAGAATCGGATATCAAAAATCTAACTTAATCGGAAATTGAAGAGAAAATTAGTTATTCTACTTTTTAAAAAATGATAGTAATATCTTAGTATTATTACAATATTTATGTAATTCAATTAACCAGTAATGAAAGAGAAATCACTTGCCGCTAGCTGAAAAAAAAATAATGCTTATCAATCGGCGGGGAAACTGTAAAAACGGCGTACTTTATTTTCCCCCTTTTTCTCTCAGGGAAATTTTCCCTGGCCCTTGCGATGTAAGCTCCACCTGGTGATTTCGTGTTTTTTAACATTATGATTCTTCTCTCCCCAGAACATGACAACTGTGCAGGTCGGGAATTCCCCTTTTTCTTTCGTTATCAACACTTTAAATGCGTCACATATGCAGTTCGCTGCGCCTGCGCATTCCGTTTCGAAACTGAAAGTAACAATCCTGTTTCTTCCGCTAGTAAATTGTGATTTCTATCAATTTCCTTCATCTCACTAGAAGCCGTTTCGTCAGTAGAATTCCGGTTGCTCTCAGGACAGTTGTACATAAAATAATTCAGTCATTCCCTTTTCATTCTATGATAATAAAGAATATAAATTTTCAAATTGTTGCATTTTCAAATTCGCTTGAGAATACAGAAATGACCAGAAATTACAATTTAATAAGTATAAAATCATGACAAATATAAATTTGTCATATTGTTCCAAAAATGGCCCCCATCTTTGGGAATTTTAGATAATGACATTTTTATGCTCTAGATAGAATTCTGAAATAGAAGCAATACAATGAGCCTCTTTTACATGAAAAGCCGAAAGTTTGAGGAATAAAAATATTTTATTTCAACAAACATCAATCTAGTTCTAGATCAGACTAGCGAGCGCGTATTTTAATTTGAGTAGAGTATCAAAGACTTTGCCTTATCAAATGCTACCCTTTCCTACCGAAATTCATTATCATAAAGCTATCATTCTTACCGAGGGCCTTCATGTGAGTTAAAACGAGAATGCAGTTTAATTATTTTTTTCAAAGCGATCTGTTGTCAATTAGGATGCGACACACGATTTTGCTCATGTTTTTAACCGTTGTTTTTTCATCGAATAAACTAAATTATCTTTCAGGTTTTATTTCCAACCGTTGTGACCGTGTTTTATCGAGATATAAATATTTACCATAAATATCGCATTCTTCGGGGGGGGGGATATTTATTCCTATTTATGTTATTCCTCATATGAGGTAGAACATATCTTGTTCCTCTCGGAAACTAAGAAAAATTAGTTAAATTTTCGCAAGAATTATAAATGGCTTCATTTAATGATCTGCCCTTATATATAAAATATACGTCGATTATTTTTGCTAATTCACTCAAATTAACATAAATCACAATTTCCTCTTCTAACAATCAAAGATTTTGTCCGAAATTATTAATTTGCATAGAATTCCAAAATCATTAACTTTTCGAAGTTTACAATAATGATGAAAATTCGCTATTAGTCTCGATGCGAACTAAATATAGAATTCATTAGGTTCGCTTTGTGCACTTTTGAAATTGCGGAAGGTTCGCTTTGTGCACTTCTGAAATTGCTGAAGGCTCGCTTTCAGTTCTAAATTCTCAAATATTTCGTAACATTTAAATTATTAATCATTTATGTAATAAGTTAATGTCTTTTTCTTGTATCTCAGATGTTTATTAAAATTTCTCCTTTAAATTTTTCCGGAACGGTTTTGGTTAAGAATAACCTTTCTAATGTTTGGAAGAACAAATTAAAGTTCTCCAATTTTCCTGGAACTAGGATCGTTAAATTATTCACACATTTTATCAGTTTTTCTAAGTTTCTGATAGTTGCATAGGTATTTTCGTTCGAACTAGAGTCATCTTTACTTGTATTTTGATCTTTTACTTTTGCCAACTCTATAGTTTTTTCTCCTTTTCCAATACTTTTAATCTTTCAAATTCCATACTTTGAGCCTGCATGGTAACTGGGTGTCCATAATCTTAATATCATTTTTTAGTTTATTTTTTCTTTCCCTAACTATCGAATTTAATTTTTTGTCAACAAATTCCAGATCCTCTTTAAAATGCATACAGGTTTCGATTTTTTAAAATTTCGATACAGTTAAAAAAAACTGTTAGAATATTCGATTTCATTTAAAAGCTCAGTTATATATAAATTTTTTCATAAATTTTGTAACACTTTCGGTTCTTAAATATTTCACATTCAATTTAGGATAATCAGAAAGTACACTTATCTCGTTCCATTTGTAGAACTTCTAATCCTGGTGACTTGGACAAAATTTCTCATCTGTGTTCAATATCCATAATTTTAGTGATTTAAACGCAGTTTCGACCGAAAATGCGAATATGTTTTGTGCAAATTCAAACAACACACAAGTCCTCATCTTTTCCCTTAATAATATACATAATTCTTAAAAAATCCTATTCCGCGGAATAGTTTTTCAAAATTAGTTCCACAAAAATTTCTCTTCAAATCAAATTTAAAGACTGTCTTTGGCCGAACGTTCAATATTTCAAGGTTATGACAACTGGAGACATTAATCAGTAATGCGTGTGTATGGGAGACAAATAAATCTTCCCAAATATACTAACGGTTAATGCATGGCCCAAAAGCACAAACAGATTGGATGTACACGAACATAAATACAATACGGAATACGTATACTCGAGAATAATATTCTAGCACCCTAAAACCGTACCGGTTTTACAGGTTCAGTTTCTTTCAAGATGAACCATTTCTCCTGATTGTCTTCTATATCCTCTACATCCAGTGAGGGGTAATCCTTCTTTCTTAACAACACTGTTTTTACGTATTTCCACTTGGTGTTTCGGGCGTGTCATGGGAATTAGTTCTACAAATAACATCATCAATAATCCCAGGTCTAACATTGAAAACAACATTTTTTTTTTACCAAATTTTTTTATTCCATCAACATAACGCTTTTTGTTTTAATCCCACTTTTTGCGATGATACAATCGTTCAACTTTTCCAAATCTTTTTTTTTTTTTTTTTTTTTTATTTTCCAGAAATCTTTTTGTTGCGAGTAAATAACGATAAACAGCTTTCCACCGCACGGATCACTCGGAACTGTTGCTTTATATGCTTCCATTCGACATCGTTTTAAAAACCTTCTATCAAAACCTTTTTCAGTACATCATGTACTGTACACCAGCCTGACTTCCTGCGCTGTCGTAGTAACGCTTTGCACCTTGTCACTCAAATTCGAATTGGCTTCGACTACCAGGCGTCCGCGTCATTGCGACGTGACCGTTTAACTCGGCAACACGAACGTAGATGGGTCGAACACTTTCAATCAGTTCCTATGTTTCACCATAAAAAGTTTATTAGACCTCGGTTTTCATTAACAAATACACTTTTACTCAATCGATACTCGTGTTTGGTGTATTAATTTTTGACCTTAGCAAGTTAGTCCTAGAAAGACGGTATGGTTAACGGCGCATCTCTGATAGTCAGATTGGTGATTTATTTCTTTGGGAGGAATGGTATGATGATATGATTGTGTGGACTAATTACTGCTTTTTCGATAATGTTGTAGTTAGACCATCTTGTGTTGCCACCTTTGCGATTAACCTATAAATATAATGGGATACAATTTTGAATAAACAGAACTATTTTTTTTAACTTTAGGATTAGAATTGATGCTAGAGTGCTTCTTTTCTTTTAGAAGCATAGTGTCCCTCTCGTTACGCATGCCGTACAAGTGTCATTCTGCATGATATTTAGGAACAACTAGTACTTCTTCAACATCAATAAACTTGTAGAATATATCGAGTTTCAGAAAGCACATCGTTGAAGTTTAATTTTTAGAGTTCTTTAATGAATTGAATAAGTTTGGTTTTCAGTGCCTTGAGCCGTTTTTGATGTTTGAATGAGGCTGTGTTGTATTGACCATAACTGTTAGTTAACGCGTTTACTGGGTCATTTTTGGAACCGGAGCGATGTTCTATTTCAGTAAATCTTGCTTTCCCATTACGCTATCAAATAGCGTAAGTCGTCTTTTTTCCTGAACCTTCTTGGCTAGAAAATCAGAAAAGCATGTCCAACAATCACCATCAAGCCAACCATTTCATCACTTGGTCATTTGATCAAATTTCAAGTTTCAATTTATCATTTGTTGAGAATTATAGAGAATCGAAAATTGTTCTGCATTTTTCGTTTTTAGTATCGAAATTTTGTAATCTGACACCGTCTGTGTTGATTTTTATTTCGACCTGTGTTAAATATCAACTACAATGATGGCTCCTGACGTCATAGTTTCTATTTATCAACATAAAAGTTGAGATAAATTTCTAGATTATATATTGTAGAATTCTTGTACAGCTATATTGGCTTAATAGTGTCCATTACCAAAGCTGCTAGTAAGTGACCTATGAAAAAGTAGTTAAAAGTGGAAGACAATTTTTTATATGTATTTTTCATTAGAATGTGTTTTTCCTGACCGTATCGACGATACAATGAAGAAAATTATCATTGATGTAACGGTTTTATATTTCAAAGGAGATAAATGATTTAAAAGTTGACACAGGATTATTGGTTCGATTTGGAGAACAGGACTGGTACACTTTGCAAAATATGACCAAATATTACGAACACTAAAATTTTAAACTTTTATGTTTGTTGCGACAGAAACAAAAAAAAAAAAATGACCGGACCATGATTACAGAGTAAAAACAAGTTTTATCTTTTATATGCATTATCATTTTGGATTTCAGTTATGAAAGTTCTGTTTTGAGTTCATGTCTCGTTCTTGATTTTTATTGAGAATTTGTTCTTCAAATGATTTTTTTTATTCTTATCACTAACTATTTTTTTCATAATGTCGAAGTTTCTATTTAAATTCTAAATAGATTTAGCTCATATTAAATAGCTTTCTTTGTTATCAGTAATCACATGTATGCTAATTTATACAATATTCAAATAATGAAGATTCATCAATAATTTGACAGAATACTATATGAGTTCTCTAGTTGCTTATAAAAATATTCCAAAGGTTCGTTGACGTAATTTACTTTTTATTTAACTTGTCTATAATTTCAGCAGAATTTAACTGATGGTGGAAATCTTCTAATAAAAGCTTTCAACGAAACCATGTAAGTAAAGAACTACTTATGTTCATAAAAACTCTTTGCCTGATCCTCAATTAGTTTTGGCGAAGATATTACTTTTTTGCAGTTCATTCAAAATGGATAAAAAAAGCACCTCTACATCATGAATGAAAACAATTTATATCATATATATCAAGAACCAGTAAGACTTTCGATGATGGTGATTCGAATCTTTCAAAAGCAAAGTATGAAGGGAGGGTCGAAAGTAGCAGAGCATTTTTTTAGTTCAGAGTGAAGAATGTACAGAACGGGAAAGAGAAAGAGTTGGATTTTTTCTGTTTCGTAGTCCAGAAATTTCCAGAGTCACTATTTAACGATTCAAGTTTAAAGCTTGGAATTCATTTAGATTCGATAAAAGATGTGAAAAAGTCTAAAAAAGGTTATTTTTTATTACCAGTTAATAAGACCTAACACATTTAATACACAAACTAAATCATTTTTAGAAAAAAGAATAGATCAGGGGTGGCAAACCTTTTGTATTAACGTCATTTTTCTAAAAAAGGTTTGTACAGGTCTGAAACATGCCTTCAAAATAATTTTACTTCGTGATTTAGAAATAATATGTAAATATTATGCAAACTCGTCTTTGTTTTCTACAAAAATATTTTGCAATGTCTCAATTATATACGTGTAATTAGAATTGAGTAACATTGGTGGCTTCTATGTCTCAGATTAGATGACTAATAACTTATCATTATAATTGTAAGATGTTACTTTTTAGCAGAATGCATGACTTTGAGACTGGAGTCGTCCATCAACGTGATATAAGTAGGTCTTTAATGATCTCAATCTCTGAAAATAATCAACTCTCTGGCATAGAGTGAGGTGAAAATATATTGAAATAGCACGAGCAAGACATTCTCTCTGCATACTGAGTAGGTGAAATATGAGTTGAAATAGCACGGTGAACTATCCTCTCTGGCATGGTAGGTGTAAAATACATGATTAAGAAATACCATGGAAGCTTATACAAACTGTTCAATAGTGTCTGGTGACGGATTCCATGTTTCCAAAATTTTTATGATGCATTTTTTACTTATATTGCTTGTCATTCTTTTGTTTCAATTAATTCCAACTCTTTCTTGCCAGTTGAATAATTTTTTGAATCCATATGTGAACTAGGTTAAAATCAATCAGCTACCTAGAACCAATTTTAAAATTACGAAATAAATTTTTTTCAATTCACTGTTTCTTCGCCTTGTTTCTCATAGCATTTCTAAATCGTTCATTTTTTTTTTTAAGTTTAGGAAAATATTTGCTAAGTTTTTTGTAATAATATAGTTCTATGTGTGTGTGTGCGTAAAACCTATGCACTTGCGTCAAAAGCATGAATGAGATCTATCATGACGCGATAATTGTTATAACAACTTGAAGCTTCACATTCAATTCATTGAAACGTTTTCACGTCTGTAAAAAATCAATTTTGAAAGCTACATAGCATCCAACAACTGTGCGGGTGTAACAATTTCCCCACATTTTTGCAAACAGTCTGATTTCTTCAGCAATCCAACAAATCTTTGAAGTTCGTTCTTACTGCGATTCAACCAGCAAACATTATTATACATCTGTAGAAGTCATTAACACCGGGTGACTTATTTTTAACAAGGCATCAAACATTCGAGCTTATTTAAACCTGCGACAAAATGGATTAACTATTTTTGTTCTGCAACGCCATTACATTATCAAGAGATGTTCACCTATTCTTAACTTTATAAGGCTTGCTGTGTTGAATAATGCAGGGAATTCAAGGAATAGAATATCATCGTTTGTTTGAAAATACTTACAGCTACATTTTTTTTTTGCCCACCATCACTTGGAGCACCATCAGTTGTTAATGGAACAATTTTTTTCAATCTAATTTCTTTTCTCGAAGTGAATTTTTTAAGTGATACGAAATATCGCCTTCTTATAGTTTTGCCAACGATTTTTATTATCTGAATATTCTTCACTTAATGACCGTTCCTACATGATATCACAACAAAAACAACCGAAACAGTGCATTGAGTGAGCATCAGTGCTTTTCGTCAAGACATGGCGATGTAAAAGGAGGAGAGTTATTGTAAATTTTTGTGATTGCTGCATTCAGTTATTAGCTTTAATATTCTTTTATTTTATTTCTAGATAAGAAGAGTATCTTAGATGCGTAGGAATCATCTTATCTTTAGTTATCAAAATCATCAAAGTGAAGGCCGCAATGCTAACGCTTCCTTTAAACTCTCCCTAAGGTTACTATGCAACAATCGGCTTTGAGGTACCTAGTAACTTGCAGCGCTCGTATGACAATTTTTGCCAACATATTTAATTATGAGCCGTCAACTATTTATTTCTGTCTTTCACAGCCCTTGCAATTAATTCCTTTTGCTCTGGTTCATGCATTCTTAATTTGTGATTTGTTTCAAAATGACATTTACAGACGATGTTCACACATACCATGTTCTAGAACTTATAAATCCTTACCGCTTTGTTGCTATACTAATCGTACCATATTTCTCAGTCCACGAAGTTTAGAGTTCTCTGATACACTTTACTGTCCTGCTTTTTTTTTTTTTTGAACTAGCGATATTAAATAACAGTTAAAAATCGTAAATATAACACAAATAAACTTTAAAATACAGTTGTGTCAACGAAATTGATTATTATGCTATGCGTAAGCAAACTATGCTTCATTAGCAATTGTAGGCCACAGTGTAACTACAGTAACCAAAGTTCGTTCGTAATATGCATCATGGTGAACTGTCTGATCGGTGGCGTGTAAAAAATAAACAATATTTTGGGGTGTATCGCCCAAAATATTGTGTCGCGTGCCATTGGTTCGCCATCCCTGGAATAGATTATTAATTTCTTGAGAACTTCAATATTGAAATCAGAGGAAAAACTCTTCAATTTTTTCTTGTCTTAAGATCAAATGCATCGTTAAATAATACAATGTTTAGCAACTTAATTGTTTTAATATTTCCTCTTTTAAGAAAGTTTGACACAACAAGAATATCATATTTATATAGTTCGAGTAGCACAGTCACTGAATAAAACTCAAATTTCACATATATATTAAAAGGTAAATAGAGAAGGTGCGTATCTCTCTTTTCAGCAGTGATATATCAAACACATTTGAGCAGTCATAACAAAAAAATAGGCGTGTAATAATCATCTGTCATCATTCTTTTAGAGTTGAATTGTCATAAATTCGGGAGCAATCACAACAGAATAGTGATACAACTTCAGATATCAATTTTCGTAGCTTTCTGGTAATATAAGTACCTCCGCACTTAAATATACTCATAAGTTCACTCATAAGATCACAAGAACTGTCTGAACTTTATGAAGAAAGCGGGTGTCCGTGTTTTTTTGGCGGTAGCCAATCCGTTAGCCTATTCGCGAAGTGATTTTAAGTTCGCATTTTAACTTTAAATGACTGTTCGTTTGCCGAGCCTCCATTGTGAAGAATGACATCCATATTTTAGCTGTCTCGTGTTGCATAAATAAAGGCTTTTGATTTCATCAGAAACATTATTTATTTGCTCTTTGAAACACACAGAATGCACATACTAAATTATTTATATTATTACATTCAAATGCTAACAGAACTTATTGATATAATGATCAGGGAAACAGTCAGGATAGCGGAACTGTGTACACAACGATCTCTATCGAAGACGGGTCAAGTCGCTCTAACGTTTTTCTCCTTCGCGTAAACCGTGTTTCGTCTCATCTTCGTTCATTGGTTCAGCGCTCTGTTTACTTTTTCCTTTCTTGTATCCTTCCTTGAAGGCAGATAACCTCGTTTGCTACAGGTAGCCCCCTACCAGTGATAGCGAGATTTTTAGCTATACTTGGGATTGAACCTTACTCTGAGGCCGGAACAAATAGTGGTTTCTTGCCTACTTGAACTATCTGTAGAATTTTCTTATCCTGTGTCCAAGACCTTGGGAATGTAGGCAGACTTCAGCCGATCGACCCTCATTGAAACTTCTTTGCCATGTCTCAAGATCCAGAACACCTTTTCGATGCGGTTGATTATTTTAAAGAGACAATCGTATGATGGTCGCAAACTTTTTACATGGAGTCTGTCCGCAGAAATGTATGACTGCACATGGTCAAATTATTGCTCACGAAAATCGTATTTTATCCGGAATGTCGAGTCTTTGGAGGAGATAGACGCTGCACTGACTAGCAGGATCGTTTGTAGTCGCGTTTTGTTCAGATGAGCATAGAAATTCGCCGGGTAACCTTATAGGATCTCCATAATCATCTCCGCAGTTGTGGCTTGTAGATCCTCCTTCCAAGTAGCGCAAAAGTATGGTGGGAAATACTGCGGTCCACTGAGCACTGACATGCGCCATTATAGCCGCTTTCAACTACCGATGAAGCCTCTCGACTAGGCCGTTTGCGGCCGGATGATTTGGAATTGCTGCTTCTCTGTGCATAGGAGCTTCGATATGGCCTCAAATAGAGATTATTCGAACTGCGTTCCTTGGTATGTTGTAAGTCTTAGGGATGGACCAAATCTGGAAATCTAACTAGTGTAGAAGGCCTTGGCCACAGCCTCTTCTGAAGTCTCGACCAGTGGAAATGCTTCTGGCTATTTAGAGAACCTATCCATACAAGTGAAGCAGTATCGAAAAACCTCTGATGGAGGTTGAGGCTCCACAAGATCGATGTGTAAGTGCTCGAATCGAGAGCTTGGAGCTTGAATTTCCCGATCTCGCTTCATGTATGCCGAGATACTTTTGCACGTTGGCACTGTAAGCATGTACGAGTCCATAGAGTAACATCCTGTCTCATTGACGGCCACACGTATCGTTCAGCTACCAACTTTAGAGACTCACTTATTCCTGGATGTGGGAGTGCATGCAATTTGTTAAAGATTTTTCACCTGAAAAAAATCTGGCACAAATGGACGAATGCGATTCGTTGACACATCACAATGGAGAGTAACTGGAGGTTGTCCCTTTGGAAGGGGTTGTAGTACTAGGGAAGTTGAACAAGAACCAGCTAAAATGTCTCTTGTAATTGGGAATCCTTTTTTTTTCTGCTGCTCTTCAACCATCTTTTTGAAGTCAACAGCACATGGTGTGGTGGTTGTTGAAATATGAATGCGCGACAAAGCGTCGGCCACAACATTTTCCGATCCTATCAGGCACCGAATGTCATTTGTGAATTGACCAATCAGATCTAATTGTCGGAGATGTCGTGGAGAGCCTTTATCCTCTTTCTACTTAAATGCATATCCTCTTCTGCTTAAATTTATAATAAAAAAATAATGTAAATAATACTATTTCATAGTTTGAAATGGAATAATAATGTGTGTTTCTACAGGTAATACTGATATAAAACTATATCACACCATTAAATTATATTGTAAAAAAATCTGATAAAAAAACAAGAATTTAGCAAATTTAGAAAATCAACCATAGAAAAAAGAAAGTAAACAAAGTAATAATCTTCAATTTTATGGAAAACAGCCAAATTATACATAAATGAACATCCAAAAAAATTATAAAACCTATTAAAATTCTAAATAAAAAGATAAATATTAATCAAATTAAAAATTATCCAAAAAAGTACACATTCTAAAACAAAATAGAATATGAAAAAAATACCAATGATAGGTCATCAGAAATAATGTTAAAACAAATTTACAGACTACAAAAAAATATTCAGGAAGAAATTAATTAAATAATCATATAAAACACTTATTCAAAAAGAATATATATATATTCACAAATCTGGTTTTGGATGTCTTAATGGAGCTAATCGCAATTGGATTGGTTACAGTGGGCTAGATAATTTGATATTACACAGCTGGCCACCTAAGTTACTTAATATCGCCCCATGTAATTTTTTTCTTTGCGAGTTTCTAAATAATAAAGTGTAAGGGTTTCCATCACCCACAAATTTAATTAAACTTAAACAATGGATTTTCCCTATTGTACAATCATTTACCACTGATACTTTACAACATGTTTGGCGGGAATTTACATATTGAACTGAAATTATACGTGTAGCTAAAGAAAGTTATATCAAACACTTGTAAAAAAACCTTTTATATTTTCCCGTCGCATTCATGCATTACCAATGATTCTGTGTTGTTTATTTAGGAAAATATGGAGCTTTGAAATCGGAAAATTATTTCACTTATGTATAATATATCACAAATCCCAAAAATTAATTTAGAATTAGCTTCAAAAATATTTCACTTATATATGAAATAATATCAAAATTTTTTATAGTTTAAAACTTATAGAAACTACACACTTTCCAAAACTTTTTAATACACACAACACATGATATAATACTTTTCAAAAATCCTTCAAACCTTTGAATTAAATTTCAGAATATGTTAAATACTTAATTTCATAACAATTAAGAATCAATTTTAACTAAGCAAAACATTAAGCACTTCTATCCTAATTACTATTTTAAATGAAGATCATATACTAGCAAAACACACTACAATATTTTATTTCAAATTTTTACTTTCACTGATGATATTTTAAAAGAGAATGAATTTAAAAATTAGCATAAATAATAAATTTATATTTTCATCATATACCTCAAGAAAATTACTTAAAAATTTATGAAAAAATGTAAAATATCATTAAAGGGACATAAAACATTCTTTTTATATAAATAGAAAATATAATGTATAGGTTTACTTACAGAACATTACTTCAGAATTTAAGATGAATAATTTTAAATTCGTATCCAACTTAGAAAAGCTCATTTCACAACAGATGTAATAGTTTATTTTCTAAAGTTACATGATGGAAGAGGCAATACCCTGAAAGTATTCCAAGATGAAGAAACAGGAATCTTTTCTTGTTGTTGGCACTCACTTGTACATGACATATTCAAAGTCTGGAAGAACTTCACTTTGGAATTGGATCAGGAAATAAAAAGGAACTCTTTATTTTTGAATTGGAGAGAGAGAATGGGACAAAGTAGAAAATTAAATTATTTTTAAGAGAAATTATATATTAAATTAAAATTGAATCATTATATATATATATATATATATATATATATATATAATACTATTGTAAAAGATCAAGAAAAATTAAGAATTAAGGAAAATTAAAGTGTATACTACAGGTTTTTTAGTAACTCATTAATTTTGAGAACTGAATGATGGAGTTAATTAGTTTTTTGATGAGTCTTTACCACCACCCCTTACTGGATAAAAATAGGGTATCTCCGTCATAACTACAGAAAATAAATATGAAGGCATCTATTAATGTTATGGAAATTTTTAGAAAACAGACGTACATTGCTTATAAGATTGTTTCGTATATATTAAAATTATAAATACTAAAAGCATGAAAACATAATATAAGACATAAACTTAAAATATATGTATAATGTAAATAAAAATTATCAAATAAAATGTTCTCTTTAATACAACAACCAAAATATTAATAATTTTAACTGATTATGTAAATTTTAAAAGTAAAAATTTTTTTTCGAACGCCAGCTGTACTAAACGTTAACATTACTGACATATAAAGGAAGTAGAAGCAATGGACTATAAATCCTTATCAACATACAAACTCAGTATGAAACAAAATCATACTGCTAAATTAGCGAAGAAGAAATAAGACGAAAGAAAATCTCTTCAGATAAAATAATATGACCTGCCTTTATCTCAATCTTTTATACAATATAAGGTCAAGAATAACTATGGCAGAAAAAAATGGATTAAATAGGACCATGAATAAGCTTACCTTGAAAATTTCGGGTCGAATTAAATTATTGGCGCGTCAAATTTGTGGATACTCTGGTTACTGCTCATGTGGTCTTTGAGTAGATCAACAAGAACTTGTCACTTCATTGCATTCGATACGAATAATAGCACAAGGATTTCGCTACATACAGGTAGAAAAATATTTGCCCTCGAGTAAACCTCATAATGAGTATCGAGTGTTGTTGACAGGAATTGGAAAGGAAGTAAAAAGCAATGGTATTTACTGATCAAAAGCTATTTTCTAATAATGGCCTAGATAATGAGGTATCCTATATGGAGGAAAGTGACAAGAGAACTATTTCTGGTCTGAAAAAACGCCCAAATCATATGGAGGTAATCTTGTCTAAGCCAAAATGTCAATAAAGGAAATACATGTGCTCATAAGCTTACAAATTCTGCTACAGATGTGGTACATGAAAATACATTATTGAATAAAGCCTTTACTTAGATGAAGAATTCTTCGGAGACAAGTTGGTTCTTTCTTCTATAAGATAATTGTTGTTTTCACGCAGCTATTGTGTTAAACCTATCTTTGAGAATCAGGTTGTAGCCGTTTCACCATGGCCATCGAACAGAATTGTCTGAATGTGATTGAAAACTCACAGAAGATATCTGACATCTCTTAAGAAAAGGAATCGTTTGATCAGGAAAAACAGCTGTAGCGAAAGGCTCAACAAGCTGTAAAATAAATCGAAGCTAATGGCAAGAACAAAACTCGGTATTTAAAGGTATGATTTCAAAATTTCTACTAAAAATAAAGGAAGAAAGTGTTATAATAAATGCATTGGAAAATTCTTTTCATGCAATTATATACAAGAGGATTGTAGTTAAAGTTGCCCTTTTAAAAGACTGTTAAAAAAAAGAATCACTGATCAGAATAACCTGTTATTTCATCTGAGTATACGTGAAACAATGGGAATCTGTTTTACGACAAAAATAGTTCAAAAGTGGACCGACAGAGGGCGTAGTATTAGTCATAAAAGACTGAAAATGATTCCTGTAAACGTTATGTGAATTTTACGATGGTAAAATCAAATGACGCGACATGCGCACTGAACATTACACGCTTTACAAAAAGGTAGAAAACATGCAGTTCCTGTTATTTTGCATCTGAGAAGGTAGTTATGACTTTTAGTCATTGAAAGATCGGGCTCTGCTTGTGATGCTTTTTTAAAAGAACGTTGACTGTGCGGATCATTGAAGAAATTCGTGGCATTAAAGTAGTTAAACAGTGTCTCTCTAGTCCGATGAATGCATTAGGTCTGAAGAAAATGATTGATAAATTCAAAGAGACGAGCTCATTTGATGTGAAATATGGCAAAGAGGGGAAATCCATTCCTTCAACATCAGTGGAGGATGTGGCTATAGTACTAGAGGAAGCTTCAATCAGTGTTTTGATAACATACAGTACACGGAGAATTACACGAACTTTAAACATGCCAGTCAGGAAGGTTCGGCAAATTTTACGAAACATCCTGCAATGCTATTCATTTAACATTACGCATGTTCATGAGTTGGTTCCTGCTGACTTGCCAAAACGAGAAGCTTTCTCAATACAATGGAAGTGGACAATGAATGGCCATGAAACATTTTTTGGACAGACGATGCCCATTTCCATCTCCAAGGCTCTGTCAATACTCCAAATTACAGAATATGGTCGAGAAAGAATCTGTTCCAAATACAACTATTGTCTCTTTATTCTCAAAAGGTCAGTATGGTGGTGGGGGCTTACGGCAGCATTTATTGTTGGCCCTTTCTTTTTCTAGAATATTGGTCCTTTGGGTCATGTCACCTCTACAGTCAACGGGATAAGTTATGAATCTCTTTTGCGCAGCCAGCTCATTCTAACACTGCAACAGGGTGGATGTGTGGATAGCACAAATTATTTCTTAGATGAGGCTCCTTCTCTCATTTTAAATTCCGTAAAGCAGCTGCTCAGCATGCATTTTGAAAATGACTGTATTATAAGTCGCAATTTCCCAAAGCCTAGCCGCCACGATTAACATACTACCTAAATCCTTTCGACTTTTGGCAGTGGTATTACTTAAGACATGTTAGTAAGGGGCTGCGATTTCAAACTTAGCTGTATCGAAAACACGTATTACGTGACAAATTCTCAACAGCACAATTAATTTCTCGCGGAACATGCTGTTTTGCGCTTTTAACTTGTGCCAGAAAACTGTGGAGAATATATTGAACATTTTTAAACAAGTAGTAGAAACTTATTCACTTCTTCCTTTTCTTGATGGTTTAATCACTTTTTGCTCTTTCTACGGTTTTTAGTCTAGGGTCCATGAAAAACTGATTTTTTTCGTATCTACTGTGGCACCACTTGTCGTGGTGGATTGGCTTTGAACAAAGAGTGCCAATAATATGTCTCGTCTTTTCATTAGCCTTTTACGATTAGTACAGCATCTTCTATCGGTCCCCTTTTGACCTAATTTTTTCTGTCACAAAACAGGTTCCTATTGCTTAACGTATACTTAGAGGGAATATCATACCATTTTGACCATTGGTCTTTTTTAAAGCCTTTTGAAAATGAAACTTTAAACACCTTTTGTGCACAAAAACATATGCATGAAAATATTTTTTATTTTTCTTTTTAATGATAGAATTCAAAATCTTGTAATGGACTAATTATCTTAAGAATTATCTACAAACCAATTTATTATAAATTAGTTTGTGGTGTGTAATTTAATTATAAATTAGAATTTATCTAACAAACCTATTTATAAAATTAATTTATGATAAAACACTGCAAACTAAAATAAAAATAATCATATTCTTAAGGAATTTAAATATTTTGCTGCACATTAAAGAAACAATAAAAAGTTGTCTATTTTTTTTAAAAAAGGACATTACTATAGTTATTATGCTATAGATACAATCTAATGATATTTGTTATAACTGTGCTATATATTTACAAGAAAAAGAATCATTATTGTTGTACAGAATCAAAAATGATAGAATTTCACTTTACTTCTGAATTTTATTTTCAATATGTAGATGGGTATGAGAGATAAATTAGTTATCGTGATACACACACACACACACACATATATATATATATATATATGTGTGTGTGTGTGTGTGTGTGTGTGTGTGTGTGTGTGTGATAATTAAATTTATCCCAATTTCTTAAAATAATTAAATTTTCTTATAACGTCCATTTTTTTAAAATTTAAACTAATTCAACTTCCACTTTAAGATTCACTTGTATTTTTTTTATTTAACTATTGGCTTCCTGGGTCCCATCAGCTGCTGAATTGGCAATAATTAGGGAAAATCCTCTTTTTCTGAACTATGAAAGCTTTCGCCAACAGTCAACATGCTTTTTTCGATCGCCTTTTCCCCAATGACACTTGTTGCATAATACACATCCCCGTGCTTTGTCATGGCATGGATTAATGGAGAATTATTTCAACAAAACATTAAATAACTGAATATCCGTAACTGAGTATTAGATCCATTACAAAACATAATGAAGATCCAATATTCAGTGACAATAATAAGTAAAATCAACGAGAAGATACCTAATAAGATGACCTCATACACATACACAAAAATATGTATCGTGTGTGTTTGTGTACTCAATGTGAGCTTTAGTAACCTGCAATAGAGCTACAAATTTCGTTCACAGGAATCGTGGTTCGTAACTTTTTTTTTTTTGTCAAATGATGCCAAGTAGAATAACAAAGATTTTAAAGTCGGCTTCTGAATGCAATGACTGGGAATGAAAGCTACAGGAGGGAAAATTATCAACAAATGTCTGTTCCGTTACCTAATGATGTTTTATTATGACTCAGTTCATTACAGTCAACTCGTTGTTGTAATGAGCCATACGTCTCGTCACCATACGTTGAACAGAACTGGATCTTTAAAGTCCTCTAGTGGTATGGGATGAAAATCTGAAATGTGAGTTACCAGTGTGTTATTGGCTTATTCGAGATTTTCTCTTCACTAACCTCGGGGACTTAATAGTAATTTTAATTGCATATAATAGCAATTTCTTCCCAACGAAAATGAAATGTTATTTGGTAAGTTGTATAAAGATAGAAAAAATGGGAACTAAATTACAAATAGTGATATATTAGTAAAATAGAATTGAAAAGAAATTGAAGGCTAGAATAGTCTTTTCCTGAAGAAGTACTTTTGAAATTAGTAGTTTCTCTTCTTGTCACTCTTAAGTGACATTAATTAAGAAACAAGCGAAACAATGCGACTTTGATTAAAGAAGTCAATTACCGTTACAAATATTTAGTTCTGCGTGATTATGTTCTTTATTTTACTCTGAACGTCGAAGAAATCAACGGAATTGAATAATTCGCAACTGAGAAATAACTTTTCACTTTGAGCACAGTCCCTTCGGCACCGAACAGACGCAGCTGGTCGGGGATATATTCTCAATTATATTCAACGCTTCGGGCTGTTGACAGAAGCTGTCTCAACACAACAATCCAGAACACGGATAGCAATGAATTCTAGTAAAAATGTCGAAAGTAATTTAAAAGATGGTTAAATTTTTTCCCAAAATAAAAATTTCTCTAATCCCTTTTAATCAAATTGGTGATACGATACAAGTGTATTGTTTACTTCCAATTTTCTAGTAACCAACTGAAATTGAAAAATTCTTGGATGTCAGAGTTTTGATGCCACTCTTCAAAATCCTCGTCGATAACTAACAACGAAGAAAATTCCAGACGGATAAAAATTTCTATTAAATTAATCCTTTATTTTCCTTATTTTAACCATTTTCTTTTACTTTTAAAACTTCTCTGGAGGGAGATTGAATGACCCTGAACAATGAGAAAAAAATTGTAAAACAATTTTCTTCGTTCGTGCTAACTCGAATGCCCGAAATATTTGTTCACAATAAACAGAATTCTACGTGTTAGTCATGTATATATATCAAGTGAAATTGTATTACTACAAAAGTTTTACACAGAATTATTCTTTTGTGTGTGTGATAGAAAGATTTTGTTAGCAAAATATAAAATAAATATATTTCAATAGTAATGTTGAATCAAAATTTAATTTCTTTCGTATATCTGAAATAAAATCGTTTGAAACTTAAACAAATCTTACAAAATTGATAATCTCAGTGTACTCTGCTTACGATTAAAATTGCTAACTCATGGTGACGGGTTCCAACAAACGCAAAATTATCGTGAACATAATTACATATTGGTATTTGTTAATCATTATCATTTCAGTGCATTTGAAAAATGTAAATTGGGTAACTTTATCTACAATATATATGAACGGAAGATTGGAAAGCAGGTTTTTATTCAGAGCATGCATTCAAACACTGGTTATTCGTGCGAAAGTCTTGTTATGCCTCGAGTAATAAAGAGGTACTCCTACCAACGTGCGTTGGAATTTGACCATGGCAGGATTTTGACCAATCGGAATGGTAATTTTTCGTTTCAACAAAGTTCGACAAATATGATAACGGAGATTTTATTCTGATCTACGTAATCAATAATTAAATTTAGTTTGCACGTTATCTGTGATAATTACATCAAACTATCCTGATTTAAGGTTTAAACAAAATGAAGATTATAATTTTTACGAACCTTATCGAGTGAGACCTTAGATGAATCAAAGTTGAGGATTCAAGTCGTTGACCCTGTAAAATTCATCTGAATTCACTCCAAAGGCACTTTACTTAACTCACAACTAATACCGATGTTTTACTTGATAGTTACGCTCACTATGTTTATCACGTACTAAAATACAAACTCTAGTATTAAACACTACACTGCCTGTATATGGATTTCTACAATTCCGTTCGCCACAATTCACGAAAACTAATCTAAAACACATATACGAGTATGTAACGTTTCTCTCATTGGGAGAAATTTTGTATTCAAACAACATCATAAAAGACTAACATAGTTTTAGTTGAAAGCAAAATCGCTACAGAGCCCACGTCATACAGCCACTTTAGGAATTTAGCTTCGAGTAATTTGCATGACGATAAATATCCATAAAGACAGTTTTCGACGATGTCTGCCTTGCCATGGATTATCAGCACTGAAATCAATGCTGCGGCTTCCCTTGACGCTGCTACAGGAACAGGTCTCTTATAATATTGTGTTGAACAGTAGTGAGATTACAGCGGAGTGCCTTTTCGAGACACGTCTGTGTTCAGAATCATGATGGACGAATTCGAGGTGAACCAACTCGCATTTGTCACCAATATGTGGGCTCAAGATACGGAATGAAAATATGGGGGCCATTAAATTAACATCTTGTTCGCGCGGCAGGTTCAAAAGCCATTACATTTCCTGCGTCTTAAGATCTGTTACTGTGCATTATATTCGAGGTATTCGTGTCGTTACTTTTCAAAAAGGCAAACAGAATGATCTCGTATTGCACGTGTTGGCCTGATTTCCCTCGATACAGAAGGCGTTCGACTGCTATCCTGGCTTACATTCTCATTATGTGCACACACTGAGACGCTGCCGAAAGGCTGGCAAGAACCACTTGCCTACTACTACGAGGGATGTATCAAAGCTCAATCCCACTGGATGCCCATCCGGGTTAGAGCTGCTATTACTGTCCCTCTAGTGGAAGAACGGGAGCGAGAAGAGGTGTGACAGATTCTGCTGCTGAAGATCTGGATGTATACCATCGCTCGGGAACCTCTTCCAATGCTGTTTATATATATAAACAGCACTTGACTTGGACTGGAACCAGACTTGCTGGGTTCCATATTTTCATTTATTTTTTCTTTCATTTTTACATTTCTTTCTGGATTTTTGTCTTTTTAAATATTTTAAATTATTCTTTCATAAATTTTCAGTATATATATATATATGGGGGGTGGGGGTTTTCTGTGTTAGAATACCTGAAGCTATAAAAATGTTAGTAACTAGAAGAGTTCCTATGTACAGGAAATAAATCATATTAGCCCAGAGATGGATTATTTCTGCTTATTCAATAATTTCCGATTCATCACAGCAGGCTATAATTTTATAATTATAAAAACATATAAGATGACAGACGAGGCGAGCAATAGGATGCCATCGCAGGTTTATAATTCTGATAAGAAGAAAGAGATAAGATTATTCTATGTTAGATTGGAGTAACACCTGAGAACGGGAGTGTTGTAGGATCCAGCTTGAAAACTATTAATTTCTCGAATCCTGATAGGCTGGTGGTAAGATAAAGTTGCATTTTATGAAAAATAGTTTTGGACGCATATTGGTACTTATTCTACTTATACTTCTCTGACTTCATCTTGGGATTTTGGCTAGCTTAAAAAGATATATTTACTTAAAATCAAATATTTAATGAATAGGTGCTCGTCTCGCAGATTTGAACAATCGTTTAAAGGAAAAATCAATTTCATAAATATTTCATGAATAATATTTAATTTTTTCGACCATGGAAAAGAAGTCAAATGAAAGAAATTGAACAAAGACAAACATAACGAATTCACGAGAGAAAATAATTAGAAACATTTTATACTTAATATCGCAAGAGTCGTATATTGTGATGAATACTATTATTGAAATACCTGTTAGTAGCGAAGAATTGTTGTAAAAATTGTTCACAAATGTATCTACAGCAAGGATTTTCGAACCAATTATTATTTGAAAGAAAAAGATAGGCATAGCAAAACAGTTCGAACAACACTCATACTGGATTATTAAGTTTCAAAATACAAGATCAAAAGTTTGCCTCATCTCAAAAACATTCTTATATAAATCTAATACCGTTTTTGTTTTTAATATTATATCCTTTTAATGAGCAAACAATTACATTTGAATTATGTATACTTATTACATCTACAGCTATTAACTCTTAAGTTTTTGAATGAAATCACATACCGTATATTTTCGCAGATAAGAGTACATTCAGACAAGACGAGTTATAAACTTTAGTCAAAACTTTCTGTCGTATAAGATGACCCCTAAGCTACCAACAGCCTATGGACTTAGTTTAGATCAGCGATCACCAACTGAAGCAATTTTTATTTCCTTTCTTCTGGCAGCCCTGCTTACAGAAGAACTCGAGGCTGGTATTTTGTCGAGTCGTAAGTTCTATAGTACTGATGCTACCTAAAAACCACCGTATTAACACTAGAAGTATCATATTTCTGGTATACCTAGATCTAGCTAGGTGGGCCATAGTTTACTCATGGACTTCAGCCATGTTAGTCTTAATTTTTATGATAATAGAGATAGAAAATAAAGTGTTTTATGATTAGTACAATAATTTTTAATTAACTATTTATTAAATTTAGAATCTAGAATATTATATAATATGGAGTTTATTAATAGCAGTTAAATTTAAAAAATTTCATTTCCAAATGTAGAACACATACTTTAAGATATTAGCAGGTTGTATAAAATGTAATGCAGAAATATCCTTTAAATAACACATATTTTTAATAAATATAAATCTCGTAATGTTCCTACAGATTAATAAAACATTAAATAATAATAAGAACTAAATATGCATGATATTTTACTTATATTATACTAATTTTCCTCGAAGCATTTCATACAGAATACTATAATGTTTGTTTCTTTTTTGCCACGTATAAATTTTGAACATTTTTCACACACAATACCAGTTTTATTATCTTTGCATTGCTTTCTCAGGCAACGTTTTCGCTTGCTTGAAACTTCTAGAATAATATGTGGATAGATAACTTCTGCTTCTTTTGTAATATATTTCTCTATTGGTCCCTCTGCTAATTTTAGAATATAGTCGCTTCTGCTCAGATTAGAAACTATGGTCTCTTTAAAAATATCCATGCAATAATTCCCACTAGATATAAAATATTGCAAAAAATATGCACTGGCCAATGCCTTAGTACAGATTTCACGGAGTATTTTCTTGTCATCTGATCTACAACATCGACTCCAAATTTTGCGGAATTGTAGAAATTCATTATTTCAGGAGTTTTCTTCTCCTTTTGAGTAACTTTTAATGAAGATTGCAATGTGCATAGAAGAAGTGCATTTTTGTATTTCTTACATTGGTAAGAAACAAGAATGGTGTTATTATGTGTCATGAAGGTTGTTGAATATAATTCTTTTTCTTTTCCTTCAAGGATTTTGGAACTTCTCTTTTTGCTCAATTGATTATTTCGACAGAGCTCGAACTATTTTCTTTTAGGCTTTCTAGAAATTTTAGAGATGTAAAAAAACTGTCACTTGTTATATTTCGTCCTGTTTTGGAACAAGACTGTACTAACCTAAGAGCAGCATTTTTACCAACACTTAAATCATTTGATTTGGAATAATCTTTACCTAAATATGAAAATACGCTGATTAGGTACTGAGCCCACATCTACAGCCAACCAAAATTTGATGCTAAATTTGTCAGTTTTTTTAGCATATGTTGCAAAACTCTACAGCGTGTCTTTGATGGAAAAAGCTGCTCATCTATAGTAATGTTACCTCCTTGTTTGTAACACATGAAACAATTTTCTACGAATGTATTCCAAACATCTGATATTAGTGCAAATTTATCATCTTTCAATCTATCTGATCTTGAAATTTTTTTAGTCAAAACGGATATATCGCATGATTTCTAGAAATCTGTTTCGGTTCATTGTTGAAGGGGGAAATTGTGGCTGCAGGTCTTTGATTGAAGATTAGTGATAGAAATCCCTTTTGCAGCTAAAGCTCCTCGAACAAACACTATTGCAATAAAGGAATCCAGCGGATCGAGAGAAATGCTCTAAGTTTTATTATTTAGTTTTCATCTTTCTTCAACTTCTGAGCATTTCTTTATGAAATTCAAAATTTTAACATTTATGAAAAGTCTCCAGGAAGTTATAGGACTGCTATTAGCAACGTTTCTTTTGGAATATTGTGTATATCCCACATTTTCTTTTAGAGTATTTTGAATAGGTTCTCGACCAGAAGAAACTGAACACTGCTGATGTATTTTTTATGTAGTTTCATCTTTCGCTTCTTCCAAATCCCTTTGAAGGGAGATTTCTCCCATTATTATTTTTATTTTTTTCTTAACGCTATTACAATTCTTTGTTTTATGAAGTTCTAAACTGCATTTACTTGGGATATTTTCTTTCAACTCGCTGTCACCTGAACTTGATTGAGACGATGAAAATAATGGACATTTTCCATAATTTTCCAGCAAAATTTTCATTATCATCTTCAGATGTATTTTCGTCGCCAGAATCATTTTCTGAAAGTTCATTTAGCAATTTCTGAGCTTCTTCTTTCGAAAGATCTCTTTTGCTGAATGCCATCACTAAACGTGTGAAAAACTGAAATGCCACTAATTTGTTTTCCTTCTGCTCAATTTACATAAGGGGAAAATGTTATTTTTACTGAGTTTCTATTACAGAGATAAGACAATTATACAACATTCCAATACAATAGCTTTCAATCACAAAAGTTCACACATCTACCTAACTAGTACATGCCAGATGTGTGGACACACTGTCTTTTCATTCTCACCCTTTTGTAAAAAGCCGGTGCAATAGATCTCCATTACATTTTTCAGCTATAAAAAATTGTACAAGTTGAATTCGTGGTTAAAATAAAAGAAAAGGCAATAGTCTTGTTCGGAACAGCTCAGCCCCCATGGTAGTTCTAGGTATACAAGCATATAAATAAAAAAAAGTATTCCTTAGAATTGAACTAAATTCATTTTAAGCCATTATATTGAATATTTAGGAAAGGCCATAAACTTAGAAAGCTTAATTTTGAAATACAACTTTGAAACGAGCAAAAACTCACGTCTTGGGTCACAGATGACCAGTCTCGGTAATTCTAGTGTTAAAGGCTTATGCATTTTAAATCTGTCAAGACTCCAAGTCCTTCCATTGGCGTGATGTGGAAGATTGGAGAAAGCTCAAATTCCGTCCTTGTCGCTTGACTGAAACTACACGAGGTTCGTCATCAACAGCTCTCGTATTGCTTCCAAATGGGACATTAAAAACAATCAATCTATCTAATAAGTTTATTTTCTTACATTTGGCAACATTGCTTATAGAAGTCAAAGATATATCACGATCTCATTTCTAACTCTAAAAAGTTTATTTTCTTGCATCAGACAGTACTGCCTATTGAAGCGCGTGTCAAATCACGAACTCGTATACATCTCTACAAAATGTTTCAAAAAGTGTGGGATTTCTGATGCTATGAATAGCACCGAGAACGCTTTGTTACAGGATCCTGATGTCGATGTGTAATTTGATTCGCTAGATACAGAATAGGACCCATATGAGACCCTTTTCTCAAAAACGAAAATGAGGATGTACTTGAGAAGCTGTTTGCCTTAGATAATGAATGCGAAGATTTTGCAGGATTTTAAGTGCACTGATGGGTGATTTGTTTCATTAGTCACCTAAAGGGGCTACTGTTTTAGGTGGGGAGTGGGACATACTAGATCACTTTTCAATTTCTTATCGTTTGCTTCAATTTTTATTACATTTAGCTTAAATGTATTCCAATTAATTGCTTTAATTTTAATTACTTGTAGCTCATATAATATTCAATTTAGTAATTTGTTGTTCGCTTTAATTTTAATTACATTTAGCTTAAATATATTCAATTTAATAATTTATCGTTCCCTTTTACTTTGATATCGGAAAAGTTTACTATTGTCCATTTCTTGATATTTCATAGTTGAATTTAATTCTTATATTTAAATGAGTAATTTAATAACAATTATTAAAAAAAGCGCACCTTGGTCCTGTTTTGTATCTAAATCTGTTCTTTACAAAACTTTGCACAGAGCTTTATAATGATTGTGTGTTTAATTTCACTTTATTTTGTAATGGTTTTAATATATATAAATTTCAATCTAAACTTTTTTGTATGTGTCCTATTAGATGAACTAGAATTTGGGGGTATTTTTTATGATTCATCTATCATCTTATGTGTAGAAATATAAGGGAAGTGGCTCACAGTAGTGAAGTCACCGATCGCAACAAGATGGCCAGTGATCTTCGGTACGGTAGGATCTTCGGTTAGCTCAGATAGCGAAATTGTATGCGAGTTTGTAGATCAACTTCGTAATGTTTTTCATTGTCATTCGAGATACAGGTTTTAATTTATTTTTAGTTGCGATGAATGTTTCTCTGAAATTAATTTGGCTACAAAACTTAAGCTTTGTTTATGAGTATATAAAATTTCCCAAAGTATTAACATAACAAATGATCACGAATTAAAATAATTTTTATTGGCTTAATGTATGTTCTACAAACACGTTTCTGAGACCAGTTACATACCTATTCCGACTTATATTTTCGATAAACAACTTTACATTTTGGTTGGTTGATTGCGTTAGGTATCGATAAATGATATGATATCTTGAGAGCACTATTAGCACTATTTTTTATTTTAGTAAATTTCAAATATTTAAGTTGGTATTTATAAAATAAAGCGCTAGCCGCACTTACATTTTCTAAGCATTTTGGGGCACGTCTCTCGCTGAAAAAGTATGGCGATGTCCTCGGACACGACGTTGGAGTCGAATATTTTGCAGAGCTTCCCTTCTCTTCGGAAATTTTGGGTAGAATAAAAAATGGTCTCGCCTCTTCCAAAAACCACGAGACATAATTCTTTGTTTTGATTGTATAGCTAAAAGTAATAAACTAACTATTGTCCCTGAGCACTCCAACTGGGGCAGGAATTTGATACCTTGTAAACTGGACTCATGATGCGTGGAGGATCTTGGTTCCCAAAAGAATCGGGCTCTAAAAGGCCAAAGTTAATGAGAAACAGAAACATTGCTTGCTCTTTCTCACGAGTCTTGATGACTTTAATAAGTACCTTGTCTGGATATAACGGAAAACACTAACGAACTTGCTAAGTATCGTAGCCGCATACTCCATATCGGCATAGAGTGACTTTCAACTGCGTGGAGGGGGAGAGAGTAGTGTTAATGATCTTTGTTGTGGGTGACAGTTTCGAAGCCTGAACCAGGAGGTTTGAAGAAAGAAGTTGACCGGTCGATTTTTGCTGCGCCTTTACCTACCAGGCTGAGAAAAACGTCCCATTCCTTCAAAGGAAAAGTTGGCAAAAAACGGGAGTAAAGAATATAAATTTATACATTCTGTTCAATGTAGAACAATCGTTTATTAATATTTTTATATGTGCACATTTAGAATTTTCGAATAATTTTAAAAGTATATATATTCTTTTAAACAATTTAGGAGTAAAACTTACATCCTCGTAATATTTTATTAATCCAACTCGTAGAATTTTTATTCAGATTCCGTTCTAACTTCTCAAATTTAAGGACCTTGAAAACTGATTAACTGATACATTTAATGTCATTTTTGTGGGAGATAGTATCCTGGTTCGTAATTATCAGTGTCACTGAATAATGGTTTCAGGTCTCGTGCTTCCAAAGAATGTTGTATAATGGGACTGAACACGTTCTATCTGTATGGGAGCTAGAGTCCTTACATTGGCATGAATGGTGGCGTATCAGCTCAGGTTTCAACTTCATTTAACCATGGTTTAAAATTACGAAGTCAATTGCTAATAGCTCTTGCTATGCTTCTAGAGTGAAAATAATAAAACTGGTTAACACAAACGTAGCTGTATTTTACTTTAAATTAACAAGTGTTCCCTTCTAAATTTCTCTGTCACTCCCTCATGTTGATATTTCAAGGACTCCATTAACGCATATGATTTTAGAATCCGCAATGAAATATAAATTGCCATTTTGATCAATTATTTGGTTTGTGACATGAGAACTATTAGCATCGAATTTCATTATTTTGAGTCTCGGTCAAATGACAAAGAGAACGCCGACTTGTACTCCCTCGCCAAACTTCCAAACCATAATACGGAAGTATTTGGAGCTGCGACAGATTAAACATACATTTGTCCCATTGCAAAGTGGGTCTGAAATGACATCATGATTAGAACCCACGATTTGACAAAAACGACACCAGCCACGAGCTCGTGGCTATGTCCATTCGACTATTACTTCCTATAAATTCCCATAATGTATTGTTATCGTTGTTTAAAATTATGTTGAAATAAGCAATGCATACATGAAATTTTTTTCTTTTCAACATTTCTGTACATTTTATTTTATATTAACAAAGATTATATTCAAACCATAATATTTTAAGAGAAACTAAAATCTTTTTAAAAATTCATATTGTTCGCGTATCACTAATAACATCTCTTATCAATTAAAAGTCACACTTTTATCAAACTCTTTCTTTAAAAAGCTTTTTTACGTTATAATTATTTCGATATTTTGAGATTTAATAACATTTTCTTGATATCTTGAAAATTTTTCTGACTCACCTTGTCTACGAAACATTTAGAAAAAGAAATTTTTTTTGTAAAATTTTTTATTGTTACTACATAATGTGAAATGTGTTGGAAAATAAGGCGAAAAGAATTTCTCATTTTCATCAAAGAAATATGGTACAAAAAGAATAAAAGCATTTAACATTTCCGACAACTTCTAACTCAAGGAAAAATTACATTTTACATAAATTTAAAAGAAAATTGAAACTTCGAAGAATATTTTTATTAATAATTTTTTTTTATAAACGCGTTTAAGAATTTTCAAGATATAATTTTAATTTTAGGAAGAAACTTTATGTACTTCATTTTTTCCCTTAACTATAAAAAGATTTTGTCTTTTTTTTTCCAGTACCTGGCACAAATTGCAATGTGACAGTCTTTTCTGGGCACTTTGTCTTGACTTTAAGCCTTCAGGGAGAAAATGCAAACTTTAAGCAAAATATTAAAGAAAGTTTATCAAAAAACTAAGAATAATACGCTCTAACTATCTTCTTGACTTTAATATAAATCAGTTAAAAAACTATTTATAACCAACATAACTTGAGAATTTTTTTTATTTCTTGAAGTTTATGACGTCTTTTAAAATCCTTTCGAGAGGCAAAATATGAAGGTTGAATAAAATTATCGAACAGTATGTTCCAGATGCTTGCTATAATTCGTAAAAAACGAGCCATACCTACTCAGAAAAAGTAATAAATTCCATTAAATGTTGTTTAAGGCATCACTGAAAACAAATATTTATGGACTTTGGAATTCTTCTGTGAAAATACATAGAAAAATGACTGTAGAACTAAATAATGGAGAAAAGGCGTCACATAATGTAGTTTTACAAAAAACAGTTATTACAATTAGAATTTTATTAAAAAGTTTCTCAATTTTAAGATTTTTTTTCTTTTTTAATATATCAAAATATTTTGACTCTTTTTCATGAAAACGATGACGTTTTTCGTTTCTGATTACTCGTATTCATCACATTTCGTTTATCTTCATAGAAAATTTAGCTATTAAGGATCAAAAAAGAATTTAGTTTAGTTTTAGTTTAGTTTTATTAACGTCGTACTAGAAGCAACACAAGGGCTATTGGCGACGGACTTCGTAATTTTGAACCGCGGTCAAGTGACGAGGACGACACCTGAGCTAGCACCCCTCCCCCTCTCCTAACATCCACACCACACCAAAGGGCCAGCAAAGAGATACATTTCAGTTTTGTAGCGTCCTTTCATTCTCACCACCATGCGTGTGAGATGGCGGTTGTGGAGCAACGAACCGGCCAAATGAGAACGAACAGGAAAAAAGAAACTAATTCATGTCTTTCCTGCATCAGATATATAAAGAGAAGTATAAAACTCGCAAACAGTCATCTACAGTAGCGAAAATATCAGTGGCCAAACAGGTGACACAAGACTTGAATACCAGATGGCAGCACAGACTAGAACTACTAATTGCATTTACCCCCAACATAAACTTTCCTCCGTGTGTCTAACTAACATATCCATTCACAAATCACAACTTATGACACACAAGCACTGTGATTACATTTGAATTTATTAGGATTAGTGATTCATATCTTGAGCAAACATTCGAATGCAAAAGATAAATAAAAAGATTTAAGTCGGTCGACTCTCTCTTAGCAAAAAAATTTTAAAGGATGCCTCTCAAAGACAACCTTTTGTTCATCTCCACTAAATCTTATTTTTATCTTCTCTCTTTCGAGACGAATGTCACCGTTTGCAAGAATCAGGGGATTTGTGAGCTCCAGATTTGTAATAGATTCCTACTCTCTCCCTGAGATACTTTTTGTCTCGTTTTCAATTTCGCAAGTATGTTTTCAATTCTTTCTTTTTCTCCTGTTTCTAATTCCTCTCACATGGAGTTTAAGTTTATTTTTTCAAATTGAAACTTTACGGCATGTTTATCCCTCGATATATAAAATATAATAGAAAGAAACAAAATAATGTATTCTCTTAATGGGGAGATCTGACATCATTAAAATAAGATTAATCTAATTCTCATAAAAAAGGGAGCCATAATAAATCCGCCAGTTAATGGGATCCTTCTGTATATATATATATATATATATATATATATATATATAATGAAAAAAGTAATTCCGTAGAATAAAGAAATGATTTAAAATAATGAATCATTAAAATCAAGTATTTAAATATAAGAAACATTTAAAACTTACAAAAAAACATACAAATAAATTTTTAAGCTATAGAAAAAGTATATAGAAAACAAATAGAAACATTTTTTTTATTTGCCAAATTCCGAGAACAAATGGGAATGTTACATAACCAAACATATGAGAAAGAAATCAGCATTACTAAACCAATTATTAATGACAAGATGATAAATAAGAATTCACGAAAAGTATAAACTAAAGAATGGAAAACAAAGAAAACTAAAAAAAAAAAAAATGTTGAAAAAGTGAAATATAACATTTTTTTTAAATCTACATCTGGCTTTTGACAAATATGTAGGTTAAGCAACGTTTTACACAAGTAACCAAACAATCTCTTCAGCGAAAATGCTATAAACAAAAAGGGAATACCATAAATTAAAAAAAAAAAAAAGGATGCAAAGAAGGACAAAAAGCGAAAGAAGGAATTAAGTAATATATATGCAGACTCAGAGATGTTCTCAGTCTGTGTACTTAATAGAAACAGAAAAAGAACACACACACACACAATCCAAACAATAAAACAAGAGAAAGATTGCAAAACTAAACATGAGACGCACTGCAGAACAAAGATTATTCACACAAATCTCCCACTTAAAGAAAACTTCAACGAGAAATTTTTAGCTCAACCAGAAACTTAAAGCTTAAACAGGAATGTATCAAAATGCTTTCTAAGAGAAAGAAAGAGTACTCATGCAAAAAAATTTTAAAAAAAGTATTATAATTTAAAATGAAAACATTAAATCAAAAAGTGAAACAAAGTAAAACCTAAATTTATAAACAGGAAAAAGCTAAAATTTATGATTTTTATGTTTTAAACTTTTTTAATAAAATTCAGAGAAAATTCTGCTTGCAAACAAAATTTGAGAAATCTATTCAGGCTAATTTAAATATCTTGTATTTTAGTCACAAGCCTATTGTTATGCAAGAAATGATTATAAATTATGGTCCTAAAAATATTCAGGCTTAATGAACTCTCCACAAGGGAACGTAACGCATCACAAAGAAAAAAAATATATATATCTCTTATCAAATAAAATTACCAGAACCTTATCATCTTAATTTTTTTAAAAAAATTTATTACTCCGCTTCATTTACATTAACATTAGTATGTGTGTAATAAATTTAATTACTCTGGATGCAGGAATTAAAGGTTTAACTTTATTATTATTATTGATTGGAAAGTCATCTATATAACTATCATCAATATATCTAAAAATCATGAAACTATTATTATAAGAAATTATCTTTATATAAATGTAAATAAATATTGGCTAATAATTAGTTAATTAAATACACATAGACCCACAGGGTCAATATCTTTAATCTATTTATTTATGTTACAAAATATATAATTTTCTTTTAAAACTCTAAAGTAATTATGTAGCTAACTTTTTCAAATACAATAACCTTATTAATATTAAATTTCTCAAAAATATGTTTTACAACTGTATTAGGATCCAGTGTGTCAATAGAATTAGAAATGTCATCACAATCTTAGGTATACATAGAATAAATGAGATTGTTATTAATATTTTGATTTTTCCGTACTATTTTTAAAAATGGTAGTACTCTTCAACTTATCTAAAGTATTTTGCATAATTTTTATCAGTGGAAGTATTATGCGCATTCAAAGTATTAGCTTCTGTTTTAAATTTAATAGCGTTTTAATATTGCACAAAAGACGAAGTCAAAATGTGCAATATTAAAACGCTATTAAATTTAAAACAGAAGCTAATACTTTGAATGCGCATAATACTTCCACTGATAAAAATTATGCAAAATACTTTAGATAAGTTGAAGAGTACTACCATTTTTAAAAATAGTACGGAAAAATCAAAATATTAATAACAATCTCATTTATTCTATGTATACCTAAGATTGTGATGACATTTCTAATTCTATTGACACACTGGATCCTAATACAGTTGTAAAACATATTTTTGAGAAATTTAATATTAATAAGGTTATTGTATTTGAAAAAGTTAGCTACATAATTACTTTAGAGTTTTAAAAGAAAATTATATATTTT
>BMAW01124402.1:241013-269531 GCA_019974015.1 Nephila pilipes
ATATATATATATATATATATATACATACACACACATATATATTTAAAGTACATTATTCAAATCCAAAGTATAAAACAGTACGAATCTCTATAATGTTGTTCTTAATTTTTCCTATTCTCTTATTTAATTAATTTTCGCTTTGCTATTATTTAAATTGGTTTCATTCTTACATATTACGTAAAATGATTATTTAAGGTTTTTTGGTGTATCGAATTAATAGATTGTTCGGTGTATTTAAGTAAATTACTCTGGTTCAATTTCAAAAGAATTTATTCATTTGCTATTACCTGGTTATCTTTTTAACTGTACGGTTTATCTATTAGTTGCTTTTTGTTTTATTTCTAAAACAAAATTTAAAAAATATATTTTTGTGTTTATAAACACATACAGATATATCCCTTAAAATAACTTCCTATTGTTTTTCTATACTTTTGTGTGTTTGGTGTTCTTCCGCAGTCCATCTTCGAAGATTTCAGTGAGTACCAGTTGAAGTAAACAAGGAACTCGGACCTTAATGAAACCTTACACTGATTAATAGCTGTCAGTGGCCTCTTTCGGAGAGAATTGTTGAGACTTAAATCACCGAAGGAGGAAAAGAAAAAAGGCAAAGAAATAAAACGTGCTCGCAAGAAGAAAACGTAATTTGTGAGTTGAAAACCTTGAATTATATTCTATGTTATATGTGTTAAGTCGTCATGACAGGTTGCGCTACTGAGTACGTCACCAAAAGATGATGGATGTAACTTGAGAGAATAGCAAGTGAAATGAAAAAATACGTATAGGTAAAATAACGTCTATGATGTCGGCCATGCACAAATACTTCTTAAAAATTAAAGCTAGAATAAAGTAAAACTATTCTCCCAATTTTAATGGGTATTTCCGCTTCGTTTAATCGAGGAATTATTTGAATATTGGAACAATTTCTCCGTAAAAAAACAATAGGAGAATTACTTACAGTGCAAATAAAAATTTAAAATTGTTCAGATTAATATTCTTAATGCCCTTAAGTCTGCCTTCATCTAATGTCAAATGACTCGATCAAAACTTCGTTCACGTGGAAAATTGTTCCAATTTTTATATAAGTTTTCGACGTTGTAACACACACATTTGCTTATGACATAGCATTCTTATAATTAAAGAACATTCCAAAAATACGCCATTTTTTCACGTTAACATATAAAGTTTAAAACCCATTTAGCATTACGGTATAGGAGATGCAATACGGAGCAAGTTTTTGATCAGAAAAAGTGGATTGATTCACACACAAATACGTTATATTTTAAAATGCACTGTTTTCTGGAGGATGGTAAAATCAGAATGTAATTTTCGTATCGAAACGTTTTTCATCATAAAAAAAGCTTTGTTTGTTTTTATAGTATTAAAATAGAAAATTTATAAATAGTAAAATAGATTAAGAGTATTTTATTTCTCGAACCATAAGATATTTGATTTGAATATACTCGTATTTTAAATCGTAATATCAAAATCATAATATCCGAAAGGCAATGTTGATGTGTGTGAACTGAATAGACTAAAATACTCATCTACCGATTTCGGGATCAGGTCCTGATGGGATAAAAGATTCCCAAAGTAGAGGGGCTACTTAAATCTACCGAGGCTTTTAAGTCGACCCATGGTGTGCTATGGAAGTTTGGAGAAAGCATTTCAGCTCAGGGGTCGTCTTCGTCACGTATCGGTCGCCAATAGCCTACGTATTGCTTCTCAGTGCGACGTTAATAAAAACAGTCACAATGACAGTCAAGAAAAAAATAGTATTCGTAATTTTGTCAAAACGTTAATATTTTTCATTTCAATGTTTTCTATCTGTGGTGTTTCTTGGTATCGTTCTTGTCATTTGACCGAGTTTCAAAATGATGAGGTCTGTTGCCAATAACTCGTGTTGCTTCTAAGTGCGAGGTTAGGTAAATGGTCAATCGACATGTTAACCTAAAACGCAGTAACTCAGTTCTGTGAACAACAATAAATATGCAGCCTTGCTTTTCGATCTTATACAAGAACTTGAGAACAAAATTTCCAGAAAATTCAGAAATCGTTTGGAATATTCGTGATTTAATTTTCAATCGATTCAAACAAATTACATATAACTTTTTTTATTTAGCTGGCGTAGTTTTAGTTAAGAAATGAGTTTAAGTCCTACTGCAAGTGAAGAGCCGTTGTGTTGTGAGAATGATGCACATTAAATCAGTCGAGGCATAAAGTATTCATGTTAGTGTGGCGTGGATGTTAGGAGAGTGGGAGGTTTAGTCTTTCTCTTTTCCGACTAGTAAAGAGCTTTACAACAAAAATCTTCTTTACTGGATTTTTTTTCGTCCATTCGAACAATATGAGAGGCCCAATTCTCTCGTTTCACTATAATACATTTAATGATAACAGGCTCAATAAAAATTCTATAAATTTAAGAGTTAAAATCTCTTCACCAAAAGCTATTTTCTCTGACACCACCGAGAAGACTTCTGCGATCTTTCTCTCAAAAATTGCAATTTTGTATTCTCCAATTTTAACTCTTATGTAATTAATGTTATTTATACGCATATAGAGAACTACTGGAAAAATGAAAGTCCTTTTAAAGTTAACTGAAATTTCCCTTCCCCACATATTTTTCCAGTTTTTCAAAAGTAATTTTTAACATATGTATTTGGACAGTATTTCCAAGATTCGGATTCAAGTCCTACCCTTTCACTCACCCCGCCGTTTCAATTCAGCAACCACTGGTCCTATACCCAATAAACAGTAATCATTTTCCCTACTTTTTAGATATCCCGTCTGGGTCCTCTAGTTTCACACACAAAACCCACTTTTCAATCCCCCCCTCTGCAAAATCAGAACAATAGGACCATAGAGGCATCGTCTGATGTTTCCTTCCTAACTACCTCCGTAAGAGAGCTTCAGATTGATGAACTTCGGATGAGTGCTCCTTTCATGACGAATTCCGTAAAGAACAAAGCATTTGTCATTTAGGATAAAATAAATAAACAAACGTATTGCTGATGGAGCCAATCAACAGGAAATATGCAAGGAATTTTCCTTATCAAAATCTATGGTTTCCGATATTTGGAAAAATCGTGCCCTGATCAATGTTTCAACAAAATTGGATATAGTTAACCTTTGGTTAAAGCGAACCTCTTATTGGGTCCGCAGTGATACTGATTTCCGACAATATTTAATCCATATTCAGTCACCAAGTAAACAGTCTAAGTAATCAGATGTCTAGTTATTCAACTTAATTTTATTCATAGTTAAGAAAAATAAAAAAAATCTATATATATATATATTATACATACACAATTGGACGACAACCCCCGATCGCATATAGTGCACAACAGGTAAAAAATAGTTTTCAAAGTAGGCTCGAGCCCACGATTCCAAGATTAAGAACCTCATACTCTACCATCTGAGCTACTTCCCATTCATTTATTTTCACAGCTACTTCCCACACATGACACACTACAGGTTGGAATAAGATAGTATCCGGTGAAAATACTTTCAAATTTAGCATGCATTGTTGCACGGGCTGATTGATTCTGCCTGAAGTGTTACTCATGCTTTCACTCACACTAACTAACAACTTTCTCGCCCATATACGCATACCTGTCTATTTTAGCACCAGAGTTAGGTAGCCCCTTTTTATCACCCGTAAATGAATATAGCTGTTCTTGTGGATAAACAACATCATATCAATGATATGTATCCCTCTTTACAAGTTTAGGATCGGTTGGTATCCCTGAATGCTGGAACGTCAGGCGTAGGCCTGTATTTTCCATAATTTTCAACACTTATGGGAGAACCTATATAGGTCCTTCTCCTTATTTTACATTCAAGGAGAGTGCTTGTGGCTTAATCCACAACTATATGTGCACCTATAGAAAACACTGAAAAAATTATGCGGAATATAGATATGGGTCTCACTATAACTAGCCACAAGGCTGGACACCAAGGAGATGTGTAAACACCACTCTGTCCCGAAACTATAACTTAGGCCACCTCACGACTGAACGTACATTTTATTTTCAACACTTGAAGAGGATGCTTAATTATCGCACCGTGACACGAATAACACTTCTTTTTACAGGTAAGTTTTATGAACGCACGTACTAATAAAAACAGGTATATATAAGTGTATAATTTCCCTTGATTTTCCTTATTTTTTGATGTATTATTCATCGATGTTATCTTTTTTTTTAACAATACTCATTTGTGTATGAATTTTGCGCATATTCCATTAATAATTTCTTTGCGAAGAGTGTATATCACAAAAGAAAGGACACGACATTTTTGCTATGAGAAATTGAAAAATTGGGAGATTAAACAATTTTCCAAAGGTTAATAAATAACATTTTTTATTTAAAAAAATATGCATGCTATTAATCAGATTTTAAAAAGTGGGGTGCTTAAAATATCTTTAATTCAGAAAAAAAAGTATTCAAAATGAGCTTTACCAATCTCTCGCTTTTCAAAACACGCGCAAAGCGAGTGAAAAATAAAATCACTTCTAATACAATGAACTTCGCCACCATTGTAACGAATAGAAATAATAAAAAATTCTAAGTAAATTCATGGAACATTAAATAACCTACATAGCTGTTAAGAAAATATTATTACAGTTTCTTCTACCTGTTCTTATAAAAATAACTCTTTCGCGTCTAATTTAGGTATTTTTATGATACGAAAAGAAGTATTTTATGAATCTTTAGCATTAAAAGCTATTTGTGTCGGACATAAATTCTAAACTTGGTCAACTTTGCAGAGGGAACCAATATCGAAATTCCTTAGAATAACAACTGAAACGTTCCCGAAGTCTTACTCGTCCCACCGAGTATCATCCGAAATGGAAGACTTCCCTTCCTAATAGTTTCCGGTCACATTCCGTTGTCCGGAATATTTCCCTGGGGTTCCATTTCCGACCGTAAAAGGCTCCCCGAATTCTATTCGGTGTCTTTTAAATCGTATTCGGCCGACCGTGGACGGATTTCAAAAGTAGGATGCATTCATCACAAATTTCAAAATGGTCCTCTTCTGATACACCAGTTTCAAACTCACTGTTGTTATAAAATCGGATACCCTTTTGCGTGTTGCCGTTTCTGTGGAAAAACATTCCCGAAGGTAAAGAAATTGTGATTTTTATGAGCAGAACAAATTTTAGGTTGTTATAAATTGAACGATACAAGCTGACAAATGTTACTTAATACAATTATAGTAAAGTACATAATATAAGAAGTATAATGTAATATAAGAAGTCTCTAAAGCCTCCACAACAATGCATATATTATACTACATCATTTTGCTTTTCTTCAAATTTAATTTTTTTTATAGTTTATCAATATTTCTATCTCCTTTTGATAATTGTTTGGTAGTTGTTAGTTTATTTTTCCGTTGAATTTACTTTATTTTGGAATTTTCTATGGTATGTAATGTTTTTATTTTATGATTAAATATCAAAAATTATGTTTCTACAAGTAAGGAACAATATAATTATAATTCTAAATTTATTTTTTGTAAAACGTTTCATTGTATTTTTTTTTATTAAATTGTGAAAGAATCGTCTATTAAAATATATGTGGGATAAACTTCTAACTATTCAAACATTAGGCTCAAAGGTATAGAATTAATACTCAAAACAATAATAGTTAAAAAATAGCCATAAAATTGAGTTAAGTCATACTTATTTACATAAAATTGAAAATGTTGAAATCTCAGTTTTAAAAATAAAACAAAATGCTAAAAACATTTTACATAAAGAATAATTTAATAAGAATTTTTACAATACTATTTATCTTTATGGTTTGGATGTATTATACTTTAATATAAATGTTTTATAAGTTATAAAACAGAAAAATAATAAAGAATTTTTTAACGTAAGTTTAAGGAGTAGTAAAAATGAAGACATTCTTTAGAAAAGAATAAAGAGCAAAAAATGCAAAAGAAAAATAAATAAATAAAATGGAAATTATAAAAACGCTTTGTGAATTAAATAATATTGAGAATAATTATAATATTAAAAACATTAATTTCTTTATTTTTACTTTAAAGAAGAAAGAAATACTCGTAAGCATTCTTAAGGAATACTTAAAAAATTACATCAAAATGGATAGCCTCTATATTATTAAAGGTCTTACTTACAGCCTAATAAATAACTATAAATTCAAAGACAATATTAAAGAAAATAACAGTACAGGATTTTGAGCTTGATGGCATTTGCATGGTGCTCCACCATATAATTTACTTTTGACCGGCTAACTTTATTGTAGAACTTTCAGTCCCTTTTAAATCACATTATTATGTTTATTTAATAAGAACGGGTCAACATATCACAGATCAAAGAACATTAAAATTTAGCAGCGTACGCTTACATCATGTTTACTCCATAGTTATTTTCTGCTTGTTAGGAGAAAGCCCCGCAGACAAGAACGGTCTCCAGGTTAGAATATCGCCTGAGTGCTGTTAGGTGGTGATGTCTATCGAGTGTTTAATTAATGTGTCTAGGGGGATTTTTAATAGTGGCACGAGCTATATTCTCCCATGGAAGTGAAAAAAGATCAACTAGCTGAACATGTACAACATGTTCAGTACGAGAATCAACAACATGATTCTCGTACTGAACAAAGTTAATCCCTGAAGGTGCAAGAAGAAATAAAGAAAATAAAATTATGAATCAATCCGTGGCAGCCTACTGGTCTAGAAATTGAACTCCAAGGTGGTGGTGCTCAACCAAGCTGCTTGTACGAGTTCTGATCCCTCTAAAACCCCGTTGTGTACAGGGCTAATGTAGGCTAAATCTGTTGAGTCATAAAATCTTCACCTTGGCATGGCTTTGATGTTGAGAGTAGGAACCTCATCATCTCGACCATGGTTCAAAATAATAATGAATACTGGCCGTAGTCAATAGACCTATGGGTCGGACAGAAAGACACAACTGGAAATATCCGACATAAAAACTACAAATTATTATTTATAACAACTACATAACACCTACGAATAATTAGTTATTATTGGAAGCACGCTGAAAATTTACATTCGCAGTAGTAGCAAAATTCATTTTCCAGAAGAGGGAAGGGACAGTTATTTTTATTAATTAGATCAGTAATTATACACAATATAATGTATAAATTACGTTAGATAATAAATTTTGGAAAAAGTAATCAATACATCGGAGAGATTCTTAATTCTACTTCAAAAAGCTCCACCAATCAGAAAGCAGCTTTCTAGAACCAAATCCCTATCAGCAAGATCATTGAGCAAGCGAATTATCTCTCTGATTCAGGTGAATATAGAAAGTGCAGTCTTTTTCTGCTAATCTAAAATCAGAGGACAAGATTTTATCGCAGTGAGTACTCGTTGACTACCGAGCGAGATTATGCAGTTCTGAGAACTCTATACCTCTTTCCATGTAAAGTTTTACTTAATAAATTAAATTTAATTCTATAAATTTAACTTTTAAGATTTTTTTTTCTCTCATGCGACAACATGAATTATGCTGCATTCGAAAAATTCTGATGAGGAGAAAAATGCCTTTAATAGAATAAGAACTCGAGAAAGGAATTTATAAAGATTTTCACATCAAAATCAACAGTTTCACAAAACCATTTTCTATTCTAGAGTGATGTGATTTCAACATACATTACCAATTGATCTGTTATTCTACGAACAGAAAGTACCTTCGAGCAACTTTGGTTCCAAAGTACGTCAATTTGTGACGTGAAAAGTACCTACTTTCAAGGATAGACTAAACAGTCTAATGTCCTGTATATGTCATTGTTACAGATAACTCCAAATCTTCCCAACAAAATGAAACGTGACTTATGTAGATTAGATTGAAATATGAAGTGTAGTGAGTAGATGGGATGAATTACATTTACAAACAATGATGAAATGAATAATGAGAGAGTTGGAAATAACTAGAAGTTCGTTGCTGAAGCTGAAACTTAACTGAAGGAACAGAGACTGTTTTGTCGAGAAGTTTCTGGATCATTATCAGGAAAGTTCGGCTTGGGGTTAAAGACTCAGAACCCTCAACTTCAATTATTCCACTCAATCGAATGAGTTGGCAAGAAATAGATTAATTTTGTATTCCAACCGATAATTCTGATGCTTATGGACAGTTTAACTGCAAAGAAAGTGAGGCAAATGCTCGACTTCAAATATTCAAAACTCATAACTTGAATAAAAGAAATTGATTATTCTCTGACATCCTATTCATTTTACTATATAATTTAGTGATTATATATTATGATATAATGAAAAGTATAGCAGTTAATAATGGAGGGTTGCTACAGTCATATGTTCGACGCTCGCAGTAGCCAGAAATCATGGTCTTGATTTCCTTAAAATCGATTCGTGGTTTCGAATCTTGGTCCCACCCCAGATCCCTTTGAGCGGAACAACTACAGTTTCTATAATTTCGATTATTTGAAATAGTCTTTAAATTTTCACGTGACGTACTGAGGAAGTATGGGAGGAAAGTACCAAGTGTTTTTCTAGTTCTTATGATAATAGTTTTAAAAAAAGTAGCGTTCATTCAAATCAGTTTATCTCTATTTGAATAGCTTAAAGCTATTACATAAATTACGTGCACAATGCATTAAATACTCTCAAGTTTGGAGAAAAAATATTTATAACCCGATTTCAAAACATTTTGTCAATTCGAGTAAAGTCACTAAGTTTAGTAAAATTTAGACAATGTTGTCGGTGACATTTTAGCCACCTTGCATATTGTCATAATATTAAGAAGGCTTTTCAGTTTTTAGTAAAGCCAAAAATAGTTTCAAAGATTTTTCCGAAATATTCACGGATAATATAATTTGAGCACGATTTTTGCCATAACCGTATAACATGCGCATGATTCTTGTAACAACACTATCTTGGCTGTAAATTATATTTATTTTTCTTGAAAATAAAATTCCTGTTAAAACTCATTGGTTGGATACTATTTAACCCATGTATTTGCATCAGAAAATAAAATGGCTTCCAAAAACGCAATAGATAAGCCGAATTATATATATATATCTTCATCTTCTTTGATAATGCATACAATTGCATTATCCAAGAAGAAATTCTGCGCATAAATGAAGAAAAAATGCACATGAAGTTGAATGTTTTGAGACAACATAAAGGTATAAATACAGATTGAGAATTGCTAAAAATAACTGTTCATAAGATAATCATTAATATCCAGATAAGAAAACTGACAGATATTTCAAAACATATTTGGGATATAAGACAATCAAACCATTGTTGACATTTTCTCTCTAAATTTGAAATAATTTATTAGCTATCCAAGGGGATATTGTATTAGTCAACTATATACAAAATAATCCTACTATCACTTTTCAAAAAACAGTGTTTTTTGAATATCTCTTCTGGGCAACATTTTATTAATTAATAAATAAGTAAGCGGGTGACTAGAGCAGTAGTGGGGAGTGAACGTGTGAGTGAGTGAGTCAATTAGTCAAATTTCTATTCCGTAACCATATTGCCATTTGCTTTATTTCTATTATATAATTGAATAATTTAATAATTGTTTTAAAAAAAATAGCACCTTCGGTTGCTATATCGCTTCTTTATAAAATGTTACCATGGGGCATTCAATCCATACAATCGTAAAGTGATTCTTACACCCTTAATGATATTAAAGAAATGGTTTTCGATTCCTACAAAAATAATTGTTTCACTGAAACACTGTTTCGGTTTCTTTTTTGTTATATATTAATGTTCTATTTAATTTTGATCTTCGATCATTCTTAATCTGCATCAAGTATACATAATAATAAAAAAAAGAAAATCGAAAATGTACAAAGAAGTACAAATAATAAATCATGAATAAAATTACATTAAAAAGAAAATAAAATAAAAATCAATATTACAGAAATAATGCCTTTTTTAATTGAATATGCAAAATGCCTCATCTTAGCTTTGTCATTTTTCAATAATTACACAGATTTTTGATGTTGTACTATTTTATGAGCAACGCGATGTCACATATGATAAAAAATGCTTTAGTGAAAGCATAAGAAAATTTTGACTAATTGCCAATCTTTCAAAATAGTACCAAATCGTAAATAAGAGAAAAAAATATAAAATTTATCAACAACTGTTTTAAAGCATGTTGCTGCATAAAATCACAGAAATGTAGCAAAACACAAATTAACAAGGTATAGGAAACCGGAGAAGGAGGGAATATTCATTCGTATGCATGCAAGATTTATAAAAACAAATCAAACGAGAAAGCAGCAATGGTAAGGACTGACACTTGTCCTCAAGTTGGAGAAATGAGTGCAGATAATTTTCTTATTCTCTGATAAGAACAAGAAATTCGGAACAAGAATTAAGAAAAATGCAGGTTTACGTGCGAAGTAACCCTTCGTTGTTATCTCCCCTCCCGTAGCGATGATATAGCCCGAAGATATTTCATTCAGCAGAAATTTCTTTGTGACTAATATCTCGTCACAGATGCAGAGGTCAAAGAACCCGTCAGGGAGAGGCTTTCGTCAATGCTGGGATCGATTTCATTTCACTTTAGGCTCAGTTCGGAATAAACGCAAATTCTCTTAAATGTTTCTTACCTGTACATAAGGAATGATCATTCAAAGAACACTTAACAGCTTGCTTTTTTTTATCCATTTATTTCGATAAACACAATCACACGGACAATGGCGGAGATTGGGATTCCACGACCACCAACTCTTTTTGGGGAAAAATCAATTTCTTAATCCATTTTAGTTGCCTAAAACTAAAAATTATAAACAACACATTTTTGTAAATCCTTATGTCTTATAGTACTAATTATCTTTCAATATTCGTTTCTTTTATTAATAAAAAAAATTACTTAGCGATAGCATGCTCAATGTATAGTTGCATGTTACTTAATGGAAGTACCTGTATGCCCAAAATGTAAAGCCATGTATCGCGGCATGTTGCTTAGATTTTCAAACCATTCTCAAAATACAATGCCATGTATTGTAGCACTGTTATTATACTCGTGTGTCGCGGCCAACTGTTTCCAAGGCACCTCAGAAAATAGTGGAGGTTTGCTCAGAAGGTGCAAAATATGTTGTGAGGAAGAGCTGCCGAAATGAATGGATGGGTGGAAGTAAACCAGGTAAAGTCAAGGACAGTAAACGTTGTTTTATAACAGAGAGATTAAGTGAATGATTGTGAAGAACTTATTTTACATTGTATGGCTTTCTATAATACAATTGATTATATTGCTTTGAACTATAAATTATATATTATTTAACATAAATAATCTGTATGAGTGTTTCATCTTGCGTATTTTATAGTTTAATGTGGTATAAACGAAAGCCTCAAGTAGACTCAATGGCCGAATTTGGAAAAATTATCTGGTTTTCTTAGTGCATTAATTTTAATTCAGTCATACTGTGACATTGGGTTATTCACGGTTTCTCTTCACTAACCTTGGGGACTTTTAATTGAGATTGATTGCTTTTGCTAAACACCTTTGCCCAACCAAAAATGAAACGTGATTATATAAAGCATGTAGAAATGAAGTGAAGTAGTGAGTTAGGAAATATATAAACTCCGACTGAAAGTAGATAGAGGGAGGCTGTAGGAGAAGTGAAGCTGAAGCTATAGATAAGCCGAAGGGGAAATAGAAAGGGAAGTTGAATTAAAGGGTTAGATTAAAGATTGCTACAAGACATTCCTTTGCTGTTGTTCTCAACAGTTGATTCAAAGTCTGAATTGCAGTTGAGGAAGGATTAGTGGTAAGAGTCTGTTAGATTACTATTGGTGGGTTAAATTGAGGTTAATAGAAATATTACCCGGGAGAGTATAGTGAGTTGTTGTCATAGTAAATATATGTTAATAAATTACGTATAGATTGTTCTAGTGTCTCTTTGATTATTTGTGTCGTAGTGTTTAATAATTGAATCTAGTGATGGCACAAGATGAAGCCCGGGTCGGGCGGCGTCACAATACATTTTTTTTAATGAAATTTTTCTATATTTTGCTAATTTCACTAAAAATGCATGATAATTTTTGATTTCTTCAAAATCAAAACAAACTACAAACATTCTCCAAAACAAACTTAAAATCGAACATGAACTATGGGATTATTATTTCGACTAGTATGTTTTATAAATCAGTGGCAGGAATAGTTGTAGCACAAACGATTTATTAGAACAAAATTCATGAGAAAAATATAAAATAAATCACCAAAAGATATTTTAAGTTAATTAATTAGTTATTAATATTTAAGACTGGATATTTTGTGTAAATTCTCGTCGACCACGAAATTTGGCGTAAGCAGTTGGCAGTTTTATGTAAACAAGATTACATAAGAGCTCGATGTCAATATAGAGATAAGATGGAATCGTTTTGTCATACATCCAAATAGAAAAATCATGTTTGATTTCATGTTCTATTTTGTATGCAATATCGCGCAGCTTGGAGACATTTTTCCACTAAAGGGTTGAAGGGGTTTTACACAAGTATTTAAAATTGTTATACCTTTTTATGCACTGGATTCTTTAAGCAGTGAATTAACAAAAAATAGCGACACTTCTTGACAACGAAAAAAACGTTTATTAGAAGCACACAGATGGAATCACTTATACACAAGGCATGGAGATTGAAAGCGGAGAACTGAGGCGAAAACATTACCACCAATTTTGTACAATAACAAGAACTTGCGATATGGATAACATCAGTTGCGCTTCATCAACACAACATCGATTGAGATTACTTACGAGAACATCGATACACTACAAAATCCTCTTCGTAGTGAGTAAGAGACATAATTACTCTATAAAGATCAGTCAAAAATGTTTCACCAATTTTTCCAAGTCTTAGAATAATTAATATCAAAATAAATTAAATATCTATAGAAACCCTGCTCAATTAAATATATTAATAAAGATATCTACTTATCTTGCAGACTCTGAAAGGCAATTTTCACAAATGGAACCGATATAAGTAGACTTATAAGCATGGGATCCGATTCAGGTAGAATTTTGGATTCGGATTCTAGTACTACCTCGTAAAAGATGCTCTACTCGGTATAGTGTTCAACGACTTCTTCTAATTTCTTTATTTCCTTAATATTCACTACACGTATGACATTGTACTCTATCACATTTCCGTCTTCTGCTAACACTTATGGGAGTTTAAAGTGATGTTGTTAAAGTTGAAAATGTCTCCCGATAGGTTAAACGTGACTTTCGTTGATAAGATGAAATTTAGTGAATTTGTTTGAAGTATTACATTTATAAGCAACTAACATAAGTATTTAATACTTAAATTGGTTGCTGTTAGAGATAGTAAGCTCAAGTTATATATATATCTATGTGAAACCTGCGTTCAGTAATGAACTTTACGAATGAACTCAGAGAGAATCTACAAAAGGTTAAAGATTTGAAACCTCATCTCAAAATTTTCTAATGACACGAACCCTATTTTTTCGATTTGTTAATATTAAATTATTACATTAAACTTTAGATCAGACACGTATATGGAACATTTCACAGGTTGAGCAAGCAGGAATTGAGTTACGCATATGCATAAGTCTGAATGAAACAAATTTGTTATCATCACTGTTTGACTATCTCTTCATTGGATTATTATTAAATGACTACTTAAATAGTTAATAAGGACAGCAAAAGGAAATTACCGCGGAACTTTACACACTTCTTTTCTAGTAAATCATTTTTTGCCTACCTCACGGTTCTTTCACAAGGCAATGTTCTCATATCAAACATCGTAGCAAAGCAGCTTCAAAGGTTAATTAAAGGGAAATGTGTTCGTTATGAGATAAGTGAATAACAGAGTTTTTTTAATCATGAATTTGAAGTAACTCTATTTACGTGACTCTGAAACTACACATTAAACTAACCATGATTATTCTCGTAATTTAGAATGTCGGTCAAGTAGAGAGAGTGACTTCTGGACCTTAGTTGTTCCCCCGAATTACAACTCTTTACAGAAACATAAATCAGGGAACTTTGAAGCAGAAAAGAAAGACAACAATATTCCTCACAGCAAATTCAAAATTATTTTTCGGCGTAGGATGCTATGGAGGAAACATCCGAAATCATTTATCCAACCCTTGCAAGGGGGAGAGAGAGTTTTGGTGACCTAAAGAGCAGGGTGCTGGTGGCGGTTGTTTCGAATCCTACTCCAGTTGGTCCGAAGAAAATTAACCAGTCACTTTTTGTTATGCCTTAACCAAATAGGCTACAGAAGACGTCTTATTCGTGCTAGTTAATAAGGCGTTTGAACTCCAGGCGATGTTTTTGGTTTTTGAAGAGAGTCGGTGCATACTTCCTCTCATGTTCTATCTTGATGATACGAAGAGAAACACAGGTATTTGTAGAGAAGGTTGCTTTTTCAGCCATTGCTGCAATTGATATACATCCCCTACTTGTTGAATTGAATTTTGCTTTGGAACAACTTCCATTTCATTCATCGGCTGTCTCGTGTTGAGGGGGAGGGGTCTCGTCGACACGTGCGCCAGAGCCGGAATATCCCTAGTTGTGATTTGTGTGTGGTTCTCTTAGACAAAAAGAGGCATTTATTTTTTCGTCGGGGTGTATGAAATCAGTAGTTATACACTGTGTGGCCATTCAATGTTCAAATCCTGAGAAAAACTTTGGCACAGGACGTTTTCTTAGAAACTTCGGGGAATGTTTTCTTCCCCCATGAAGGAGAAGAGAGTGACTGACCTTGGTGGGCAAGCGGCGGTTGTTTCAAATCCTGGACCAGTGGGTATGAAGAATGTTGACTGGCCGCTTTTTGTGGTGCTTTAACCAACTAGGCTAAAGGAGACATTTCTTTCGGGCTAGTTAATAAGGTGTTTCGAAGTCTGGGAAAGTTGTTGAAGAGAGTTTCTGCAATTTAAAAGCATAACATATGTTTTTTTTTTCTTTTTCTTTTCAAATGAGACAGCTTTAAGTAACATTTTTACAAATTAGGTTGGTTTGGTTGTATCAGCTTATGACATTGAGTCCTCTTTAGGCATATTGTGTATAACAAACTATAATAACAATTACAGCGTAAGCCAAATACAGAACACTCACGCAAAATACTATTTTCATTCTTTTCCATAACAGTTCGTTTGCACTTCATTGAAAAAGTTTTTACAGAGTTTGTAATTAACACTTATCCTTCGTTTTGCTAAATGTTGCGAAAAAAGAGTATTAAATTAAATATAGACCACATTACCATCTCGGAATGAATATTTTCTATTATAAAAAGGAAATCTAAAATACACACACTGTAAAAGCACATGCCTTTTATTTCATCCTTTCTAAACTGCTCAATTCGCTGGTTTTTGCTAACGTTTTTTTTTAAAGAATTAAACCAGCTGTTATTAAACTAAAAGGGTAAAATTATAATGAATGCAATGTGGATGAAAATTACTGCCAAGTTTCAAATATTGTTCGTTGATCTGCATCGAAGGTTTGTCAATGGTTGATCAGCAGAGAATGTCAGGAACTTGTCTTCTTTAGGTAGATGCAACTATCGTGACACTGAAGCACACTAGTCATTTTTTTTTCTTTCCCGTAAGTTAACTGTCTTTCATAAACACGGGGGGCGTGCCCTCGGATTACCATAGCAATCCTTCTCTACTTCCAAACCTCCTTCTTATCAATCAATTTTCCTATTTCCCCCCATTTTTGTGAAACGTTTAGATCACAGTTACACCCTATTTTAGCGGAGCATAGCCATGTCTGATTCTTGTGCCTTTAAACTCCACTATCACCCACTCACTCACTGAATTTAACAGCTTCGATCCAATCCATTATGGCATGCTGAACTGAATCAGCACTATTTTGCTATATGTACATCACTTAACTAAAGGTCAGAATTAAGAGGTCCGTTGCCAATAGCCCTCGTGTCGCTTCCAGTGCGATGTTAATAAAACCAACCAATCATATGTATTACGAAAAGTTCATTCGAAGACATTTTGAAGAAAATCATTCCATTTTTTAAAATACGAGGGTGGTTTGAAAAGTTCTCGAAATCACCAACAGAGATCACTATTAAAGCACAATTCGATTCTAACATAATATTTTGGCATCCTTCATGAATAAACACGTGGAGTAACAATACTCTGGGTAGAGTGCTATGGTGAGGAAGTCTTTCCACTGTTGTTTCCGAGTAGAGATTTTTAAAGATGGGAAGAAAACGAGTTTTGAGCAGTGATAAAATATTTCATACAGAAAGTTATGAAAGCTAATGAAATTCATGCTCATTTTCAGGTCACACAGGAGGATTCTGCGCTTTTACATTCAACTTTAGCCAAACGAACCAAATAGTTTAAATTTGGTCGAAAGAGCTTAGAAAATAATCTGCGCAATGGAAGTTAAAGAAGTGTAGCCCCCTCCTTGAAATTGTCTTGGAAATTCACCGGCTGAAAGTGCGAGAATTTGCTGAAGCAGAAGAGATATCATCTGAACAGGAATGTCACAATTTCCCTAAAGAACCAGGATATGAAAAAAAAATATATCTGCGAGATCTAGATGGATGCAGCGATTGTTAACGCAGGATTAAAAGTTAATCACAGTGCATATGTTCGAAAAAGTTTTGGACTGTTTTAAGAAAATCTTGGTAGCATTTCTGTGCCGGTTTGAGACCACAAATGAGACATAGCTGTACAACAATACCCTAGGGACAAAACAATAGTTCAATCAATGTTGAATCTCCACCACCAAATAAATCAAATGCAATACAGTTGATTGGAAAAGTTCTGGTATCAACTTTCTGGAATGCGAAAGAAATGTTTAAGATAGATTGGCGCCATAGTAATCAAATGATAAAATATTACGCTATCCTCTTAGACTAACTACAGAAAGAGACACACGAAAACAACAAGGTTTAGAAAGTAGAAAGTCATATTCACTCAAGACAATGCACACCTCATTCTTTTGACATTCCCATTACAAAAATACATGAACTGAGGTACTAATATTTGCCCCACTCGCCTTATTCGCCTGATATGATTCCATCTCTTTAAATTTAGTACTTCCCTTGGTGGAACGGAGAAAATCTGAAAGCTGGAGTTGTCAAGTCTTTTGAAAGAGGGGAAAAATCTAACTTTCAAGGTGACAAAAAGGCATTAGAACATTAATTACAAGTGCTTAAGTGAACACGAAGACTGCATTGAAAATAAAAGTTGAATGAAGTTTTAAGGAAGTCAGTCCTATTATTGTATTTCATGTGTTTTCAAACTATCCACTTTGTCGGCACATTTTGGGAATTTGATTTTACATTAGTTTTCGATTCACTTGAGTATTTTTGTATTTTCCTTCAAAGGTGAAAACTCATTTGAATATAAATGTTCTTCCAAACAGAATGTCCGGGTAGCACAATTTTTTTTACACAGAAATAAATTGAATGTCAAAATAAACAACTAAAATCGAAACTTTTACGTATTTTTGCATCAACAAATGACAAAATGTACCCCATAGGTCGTTAAATAAATGCGTTTATATTTCATTTCACGCTGTTTCTTTCTGTGTATTGTATTTGGGAAGCACCTCTCTTTAATTGTAATATATTTCCACAAACATATTAACTCTGCATATGCTTAAATCCGGGGAACACACATTTTAATCTCCTGAAATGAATAGAAGTTAATGCAGTTACATTCCAGATTTGTTCAATATTTTTCATTTTATTCCCTTTTTCTCACGAAAAGTAAATTTACATTTCAAGTTGTAAGAAGAATGACGAATTACGTTACCGAAAGAAAAAGTGATTTTCTGTTGATGAATCATTGTAATAGAAAAGTTTTTCAGGTAAAGAAAATGTTCAGAAACTAAGTTTAAGTTTTGAATTTACTCAGAGAATATTTTGTAACACTGCCGCAAAATCCCAAAAACTGTTAGAAAAGGACAAAGTACAATAGAACAGGTAAAATATTGATTTCTTTATGATTTCTGGAAATATGAATTTTTTTCACTTTTGCTTATCGCACGGAAAATTTGTAAAAAATATAATTGACATCTTTTCAAAATGACCAATTCAATTACAGATAAATATTTGGAACGTGCAATGAAAATATTCAGCATCAACTACATCAAAACTTATATAAACCAAAATGTTTGAATATTATTCTATGCCAGCATTGCTCTAAAATTATTCGTTAAAAAGATATTCATTTATTATAAGAAAAACGTATGTGATAATATTCTAAGACTAAAAAAAACTTGATGTCCATCTAAGAAGATGAAAGTAGTCCAAAAGCATTATTTTATAATAACTTTCTCACAACTGAATATAATTCCCATTTATATATAGACAATTATTACATTATTTTATCAAAGAAATTTTTATTTTTCAAATATTTCACAAAAATTAGACGAACATCTTACATATTAATTTTTTTCCAACAATAAAGTTCTAGAAATAATAATGACCTTGATGAAGTACATTCTTAGTAATAAATATCGATACATTCAAATACTCTTTTTTTGTCACTAACATTTTTCAATAATTCTTTTCCATTGAAATCCTAGGGTTGTAGAAATTTTCTGGTAAACTTACTCTTGTAAGTCATAAAAAAATTTATATATTCATAAGAGTCATCATTTCTGTAAATCCTAATTAATTTTTTTTATTCAGATGTACGAGCTGTACACACCTAATCCCTAACCAACTCTGTTTCAGGTAATAGGCCCCATTCGAGTCTGATATAATGTTTAAAATTTCAAAGGTTGTGTTTTTTACCGAATCAATCATGTTCGAGACAGTAGAAATTATGTAGATAAGGGTACGAATCCTAGACCCGAAGTATATCCTTCTTGGAAAGATTCCATAACTTCTATAATTATATCTTTGTTTAGAGTTTTAGCTCCACTCTTTACAACTAACTACGTTCTGATCCTCGAATTCAACGCTTCACTTCTTATGTATCCATTTCCTCAAACCTATTCACTACACTTCACTAATACTAATCTAATCCACATAAGTCACGTTTCATCAATTGAGAGAAATATTCAATTCAACTAAATTCATTTAAAAATCTCCAAAATGTTAGTTGAATGGTAAAACATGATAGAGCTACGTCATATGTTAATTGAAAACTTTTTAGAACTTCTAAAATCCACCTTCTGTTTAACTGCAACAATCACTTATGAATTTAAAGACACAAAACTTCCGGATCTGAGAAACTGCAGTAACTAAACAACTTCAGAGCTTATTTTTTTAATATGCTACGAGTATGTAAATGAAACGAGTTTCAGTTGTCATACTAGTCACCAGAACAAATATTAAGGAAAATTTCTTGGCGCAATATATATGAATGAAAATCTCGAGAATATCAATACATATGGTACTGAAGACTCGAAAACTTTAGTACCTTTGAGAAGTAAGAAAGAGGTTGTCATTGATTTTTATCGTGATTCATGGTGAGGGGATTTGAGTCTTTGAGAAATGCGAAATAAACATTTTTTGAAGAAGAATATTGTGTCAGTAGGTGTATTCCGTATGGGCATCTTATCCTTTCTCAAGGTTTTTTTTTCTTTCCTTCTTTTATTTCGCAGGGATAAAGCAATACAGTTTTATTCTTGCATATTTGAAGCGTAGAAATTCAAATTCGCAAATACTACGAAAATGTTAGGAACATCAAAAAGAATTGTTGTATAAAATAATTGCGATAAAAGAAATGACATTTGTGATAAATATATATATATATATATATATATACCAAACAAAATGCAATTGGAGAGAAAGAAAGAATTATTGAAAATTTTCTGTACTAATCAATATAAAATATAAATCTCTGAGGGATTACTTAAAAATTTCAATCGTCCCCAGTATTTAGATACTTTTTATTATTTTTTCTAATCATACTTTTTGTGAAACTATTTAAATAACTTTTACTATAAATTAATACCGAAAATAAGGGGGGAAGATATATTAAACGCTAAAAATTCTTTTTTTTTAGTTTATCATACTCTCATTATATTGTATACTTCGTAATATTTTTCACGATTATATAAACAATAAGTTTTGATTTTTTAACTAAAAAGTTTAAATCTATAAATGCAAATGTGTATCATTTAATTTTTAATACTAGATCCAATTAATGGGAATATAGAGATCTGTTTTTATAAAAATATGAACATTTAAATTAAACAGTTAAATTTAGAGCTAGGTCTAGAAATATTTCATATTTTTATCTCAGGTGCAATTAACTGATTAAATGTGAAGTGAAAAACTTCTATAGTGCATCAATTAGATACAACAAACAGATCTTCCCCCCCCCTTTTTATATAGTCCTACTTTTTTCCTCTTACCCAGTTGTTTTTAAGATTCTTTTTCGTTACCCACTAAACACTTCGTGTCTATTTTGGTATTTTTAGGTAAAATAAGACTTTATTTAGATGTCAATATAATTATCATGTACTTAATGATTTTATACGAAATTATTACAAAAATAATGACAAAAAAAAGAAATTTTTTATGAGATTAAAATTATAATTTTATAATAATTGTTAATAAGAGGGGTTGTTTCTTGTTCACTGAAAGTTCAGCGTTTGGAAGAAAAGACGATATGTGACTGTGATTGTATACCAACATCTCACTGAGAAGCAATCGACAGCTATTGGAGACGTACATTGTAGTTTGGAACCTCAGTCAAGTGACAAAGATGACATTCGAGCTGTGACCCCCTTCTTCAAACTTCCTCACTAAGCAAGCGGAAGGATATGGGACATCGACCAGATTTAACGTGCATCCCTTACACGACAGCTTAATTTTCAGACACGATTTGAATTTCCTATTTGTTTCGACGAGTATATTTATTTTTAAGAGAAAATAGTATTGTGACTCCAACTTCAGACTTGTAGATCGTGACAAAAAGCATCAGACATTTTACAGTTTTTTTTTCTGTTAAAACTGTATACTCTTTACTAAATGATGTTAAAAATTCATCAGAGGTATTATCTGCTATACGGGTCACACGACAGCTCAATTATAAATTCAGTACCTGAATCCAATAATTCTATCTAGTATTCTTCATTAAATTGTAATGGATTCTTTTCCATTCTTTATCATTGTTGATTTGAGGAAACATTCATTAAAATTAGTCACCAGGCCATGAAAATGTTCTTTTATAGCAGCTGAAATCTCAACCGACAGTGAACTCACATTATACTCATTTTTCAAATCTATTAGCTTTATAAAAGCCTTGCAGTTACTATCTTCTCCAAAACGAGACTAAGAGATGAGTTTTTTCCGTTCCAACTACAACCCTCTCCTGACCTTTGAAATCACAAAATGCCTTTTAAAATGAACTCACATCATACTCATTCTACAAAGCTTTATTAGATCCTTGCAATTACCCCCTTCCCCAAGACGAGACAACAACCTTTCCGTACCAACTACAACCCTCTCCTGCCCTTTAAAATCAATAGCATTGCTATCTTGTAAAGTCAGAATTAAAAATTAAAAAAAAATCAAAAATGTGTCACAAAGATATTCTCTACATAGCATTGAGAGTTTAATTATCTTGAAGTGAATATTCACCTTTTAGGAAATCCTATTCCACAGGAACAAAAAGAATTATAACACATAAATTTCCTAGTTTATAGGGTGCCTAAGTAATACCTTTATTATCTTTTTCAGAAAGTTAGTTACAATTTTGAAATTTTTGTAAGATGATATGACATTTCCTTTGAAATAAATTGCCAAATTTTCTCTCTGTTTGTTAATTATCTAACAAGTAAGTGAGCTAAATACTGGAGCAAACAAATTGAGTAACTTCAAAAACTCTTTAACTTCTATGGGAATATATCACGAAGTGCGCAATTAAAATGCCTATTTTCGAAATTAGATTACTTTTTTTACAACCAGTACCTGTTTCAATTACTGATAATTAAAAACTAGAGGTAAAAAATTGCACCTTGATAACAATCAATTACAGAAAGAAAAATGTTTGACCCTAGTTTCTATGACTTTAAACAATCGAAGAATTAAAAAATGTGAATGGGAAGAAAGGTAGGAAAGCTCAGATAATAAAGAGTTCGCAATTGAAGTTTTTAAGGTCTTAATATGTTTCGTGATAGAGGGACAGAGTTTCTTGGAAGTAACTGTTTAAATATTCATTTATATATATAAAAAAAAGTTTTAATTCATCCTGTTCGAACACAGTTAGAAAATATTCATTTATATAAGAAAAAAAGTTTTAATTCATCCTATTCGAACACACATAGAATATACACATTCTAGAGAAAACCTTCATTTTCGAACAAACAATTGTTTAAAATTTTAATTTTTCAAAATATTTCATTATTTAAGAATTCCTAAAACTTCTACAAATTTTACTCTTTTTAAGCAATTTCTTTCTCAATCTCTTATAAATATTTTTCCTAATTATGTGCTTAAATGTAATTGTACTGGTGTTATTTAGAGTTTTACAAATGTTTTTTTTTCTTTACAAACTCTACAGAAAAGAGTTAGTTGCATTGAATTTCTTATAAATTTCTTTAAAAAATAACGTTTTATCTAAATCCTTATTCCTTGCACAGATTTATCGCAACTACACTATGCAAAACAACCAGAAAAATGTTTGAAATTTTATACTGGTAACAAGAAAGCCTTATAATTTTAAATACAAGACCATCATAAAATGTAAAATGCTAACAAAAAGCAGTTTAAAGTTTTGAAGTTCAATAAAATGACATAGCACACAGTAAAAGAAAATTTAAATAAGTCTCTAAATAAAGCAGTTAGAGCTAATTGTATTGTACATATGAGTCGTTTTCTGTGAAAGACTGTATTCTCATTATACATTATGTGAATATATATTAAAGGGTTTGTATTTTAATGGTTTGACAATCATTTTATGTTTTTAAAACCTAATTTTAATTTCAATTTATAATGTGATCGTTTTTAAAGTATAAGTTAAAAGTAATTTATACATTTGATGACCTTACAGAGATTTACACCACCTTCAAAGTCAACAAAATGTGAAAATAATACACTAGGGAAATATAAAATAAGGGATTTCAATTGAATCGAAGCAATTTTATTTTAAGAAACTTTTATTAAATACGTCAAAATTAATAAATAAACCAAAATAAAATGGCTTTATCTCAATATTCCTTCAAGTAATGCCACTTAAATTACTTTAATTACAACTTACATATAAATATGTGATATTTTAAATTTTTATTGATATGAGAACATTTTTGAAAATAGTCATGATGTATTGGGCAATATAAGGTTATAGGTCCATCATATCGTTGAAACAAATAAATTGTTTAGCATAATTTTTGAATTAAATATTGTCTCTACGGAATGTTGACTTACGTCTTTTTCAAAGTAATTACATTTGTACATTCATTAACTACGTAAAGTTAAATTGACAAAATGATGAAAATTTTAAAGGATTTTTTAGGGGAATTCTATACATAAAAGAATTTTTAATATTTAACCAAACAAGGGGCTGTTGTTTCAGCCGATGACAATATAGTCCTCCGACTACTTTTGAAAATAAAGTATTTTCTGAATATCTTTTCTGGCTAACACCTAATAAAAAAAAAGTGAGTGATAGCGTGTGTGAGTTAAATCAGTCAATTTTCCATTCCGTTGCACGTTTCGTGGAGAAATCTCTTCTTCGCAATGCTTTACATAGAATTTTTTTTTTTGATTCATTAAAATTATTCTTTTAAGCTATAATTTATGTCCACAAGTATTATATTTACACTAAATAATGTTTTATTTTACCTACATATCTAAATATAGGTAATAAGGTCTTAAGTGAGTCGTGAGAAAAAATCTTAAAAATAACCAGTTCACAGTAGGAAAAAATTAGGAAACACGGTTTGGGTGTCTCAATTACCTAAACATTCTATTAACATTTCAAGGAGGACTAGCCCACACACGAGCGCGTGCGATGATAATCGCTTCATCCACGATCAAAACTACAAAGTATTTCTTATTTCGGTAGAATTTATTTATGAGATAACAGCTGGTTTTGAAACAAGTATATATTTTAATAAAATTCCCAAGAATCATAAATTATTCATAACGACAAAAAGAGTGCCCAGATTACATAATAAAAATCGGTAGAAATCCTTTTTGCGTTAAAATATTCATTGCTTTATCATTATTTCTCCATGTATTACTTTCCACCAGCTGTTATTATCAAGATTAAGGAAGAATCTAAGTTTGATGTTCTTCTCAAGAGCAAATTTCTTCCAATGTAAAGAAATTTAAAGTACTCTTATTGTTGCTTTATCATCATGTAATGTATATTTTCATTTTAGTAATATCGATAATTTAATAATACCGCTACAGAGAGAGTGTTTAATACTTTCGCTTTATTAACGATTATTTTTTTCTGAATTTATATCGATAATTTTTGGAGGAAAAAAATCATCATTGAAGTTTGGATTTTTTTTAAATTTTTGAGCGTGTGATTAATTCATATGTTTTAAAATGCAGCAAAGAAAGAAATAAGAAATATTTGGACTGAAATTTGAATCGCTGCCTTAAAATTTTAACTTCCTCAATAATTGATACAGGCTCTTATCATAATATGGTAAGACTATAAAGAAATCCCAAAAGGCCGTCGGAGAAAAACAGTCGGAGAAATTCTGATAATTTACTCTAAATCTATTTGAACATGTAAATGTGCTTATAATAATACTTCATAGTATAAAAATGATTTCCTTATTCATAAATTATCTTCACTGTTTGAAAAAACAAATTAAAGAAAGCAACATAAATCTCATTGACAAGCTAAAAGCCACAATAATAACTTTTTATTCAGAACCTCTGTTATTGTTAATTTTTAACTAAAGTTTTTATTCTAAAAGTTTAACAACTACAACGGTAGTTACAGACAAACCCTGTTTAGAAAGTAGTGCAACTGAAACCATCTAATACTCCTCTACATTGCCCCAATTCCCTCAGCTAAGTACAACAGAAATTGTTGTTCACTTCAGTTTTTAGGTATTTGTACTTGAAGTTTGGGCAAAAAATAACAAATCTGGATGTCCAATTCCTTTATCTCTAAAACACCCAGCAATTCAAAACGAAAAGTAAATGGTTGATTGATTTATTACTCAATTAACTTTGCACTTAGAAGAAACACGAAGGATATACACGATGCAACTCATCATTTTGAACCTCCGTCAACTGATGAAGATGACACCCGAACTGGAAACTCCTTCTCCAAACTTCCACACCGCACCATGGGAGTTTAAGAGCTACGACATATATAATGTACATCCTCCCCTCTATACAGAGGTTCATAAGAGGCAACATAATTCGAATCAATGACTCGACGGAAACAATGCGGCTACCAGCATTACTTGGCTACCACGGCCACCAGACAAGAGATGAAGAAGACACCTGAGCTGAACCTCTCCACCCGCACACACGTCCAGAATTCCGTACCATACAAAAGCAATGATTTGGATCGCAACGTGATGACAAATTTCATCTGTGTAAGTTCTGATACACGACGAATCTGAAGCAACATCAGGAATCGAACTCACGATCTGTCCGAAAGAACACTAGATATGAGCTTGCGACAGAGAACACTCATCAAAAGTGGCCAAGAAAAATTGGAGGATAAGAGTGGGTAGTATATAATTTTAAAATATGCTCCTTACATATTTTTAACAATAATGTTTCAATAACTGAGTTCTTCCGATTTTTATTAAAAAAAACCATAAGTATATTCCAATCGTTACTGAAACAAAGAGAGTTTTAAAAAATGGTACTTAATTACGTGTTTTCAAAAGCAATCTTTCAGATGTAAAGTTTGCGTGATCTCGCTTTATTTTGTTAATTTGTTTTTCACTTTATTTTGTTTCTTTTTATATAACATACATACTTACAATAAATAAATACATATTTTGAACTTCTTTCTCGGTATTTTCAACAATAAGTAATGCAGTGGAAATTATGTTGCACATTTAGTAAACTCCTCACCAGCATTAAATATAAATTAGAACTAATAAGCCATTTTTTTTATTATTTTTATCACCTCCTCATTTGCAGTTCAAAAGTTTGCAGTATAAACATATATATTTCACGCCCGTTTTATTTAATGAATTAAATTTCGATAATAATTTATTTTCTAACACATTTCACCAAAACATTTGAAATAAATTTAAATAGTCTGCTGAGAAAGGATTGAATATATAGTGGTAATATCGAATGGTTGTTCTCTCTATGAGACATTTTGGTTTGTTCAACGAATATCTCGCAACTCTTTAATTCGTTTTGTTTGCCAACAAACATATATCAGCTTTCTCCTAAACGATCTCTGAGCTCCCTGTGAACGACAGGAAAATACATGCAGAGCTCGTGATTCTTTTTATACTTGCATTCTTTAGGAATAGGATTTGAGCGATTTTATATATCATCACATTTTTCTTGGCTTTGTTTGTTATGATATCCATCGTTTATCTTCGAAGCCTTTTGAAAAGAAACATCCCTGTATTCCAATCCGTGACAGATGCAATCAGCGATGGAATTTCTTCATGGTGGTGTCAAATATATTTCGCAAGTAAAAAATGTACATTATTTCCTAAAAATACAACAACCGTCAATTGTATGTGGCAAAGGCGTAAAACAAAAGAAGTAAAAAGTACAAAAGAATATTTTCGTCGGCCAGTAAGAAATTAAATGAAAATACATTGAAATTTACAGTTTTTCATCCTAATAAACAAACAAAGAGTAAGATCTTTTATTATCCTGCAGAAAGTTTTTGGCTTAAATTTAATGTTGAGTGCGATCATAAGTTAGACAGCTGGGATGTTGGAGTGCGCAAAACACTTCAGTTTTTAGTCAAAAATTTCATCTGTATTAAAAAATCCGCAATTTCTTATTTAGGACGATGATAAACTGTCATTTTAACTCCATTTTTATTTAACTTCTTACTGCTGAAGGAAAAACAATTTTTTTTTATTTTTCAGCTCTCGTTTTACTCTTTTAGCAAATAGAAGAGTTGGGTTATTTTTGTTTAATTTATACATAACCTACATTTTCAAAAAAAAAAAAAGTTTCTTAATCGATTTTTAATCTATAGTTTTAAAACTGAATATTGTATTGCCGTCTAATTTGAGCTAGTGTACGAAATTTCAAGGTTCTAACTTATTGGGAAGTAATTGAAAAATTAATGAAAATACGGGTGTCAAACTGATACACAGCACAAGATAATAAAAAGTGTTCGAAAAAGCTAACAGAGCGAGTTTTATTTTAAAAAAAACATGAATTAAGGAATACAAATCAAGAAGGGGACTAAATGTACAAGGGGAAAAAATAAACAACTTGAATATTAACAAAATATAAAATATATTACATATAATGAACAGCTATTCATCCTTCCTGCAACCCTATACACAATTTTTCCAATTCATTCATAATTTAATTTTATTTAAATTAGTTTACATTATTTTTAATAAAAGAACCAAAAAACTATTCAAGTAAATAATTATCCAAGAGACGTTATCATAACGATAAGCCAAACGAGTTTTAACTAGTCTAACTAATCAGAATAATCTGATCTAATAAGAAAAAAAAAAGTGGTAAGCATGTAGTAAATGGGTGTACAAAATGAAGTGGTAAATGTAAACAAATGGACATAAAATGCAATAGTAAGATTACACAAACGACTCAATCTTAAAAAGTAATAAATAAATAAAGAAACAACGAAAAGAATACCAATACGAATTTGTTTTTGTTTTTTTTTTTTTAAAAAAAAAAAAACTAGCAAACTGAAATAAATTTTCGTTGGCAGAATTTATCTTTTATCTTTTCGTTTTAAACTTACGAGATGATTATAGTAACAATTTATTTTAAAAGTGTGCGAACTGTGAATATAAGGCTTAGGAATTCTTTTTATTCCGGTACAACTACTATTCTATCACATAACGTAATAACACTTTAATGTAGAATTAACTCTCGACTCGAAAGAATAAATTAAATCACCTACATATCAAATACAGGATTTCAAAAATTTATTGGAAAAATCTTTGAACGATTAACACGAAAACACAATTATTTACCGGCCATGCTGGAAATATTCCTTCTTATATTAAAACACTAAAGTTACTAGAAAACTTTTGGATGAAAAGAATTGACGTGGTAATTGAATTTTTGAAAACTTGAAGTCAGAAGATTTATATTTTTTTTTTTTACGCTGCAACAAATTTTATTATTTACAGCAGTATATCTCTTAGTTTTGAGAGTTTGTTGACATTAATAATTATTTCCCTATAGAATACCAACATTTTTTAAAAATTTAGTCTGGCGATTGATCAGAAGTTCATATAACAGCTTATCGTTTTTGATCTTTCACATTCTAAGTAAAGCGAACGCATCCATTATTACCATCAACGTTGGATGCCAGAAATTTGGGACAGAAACTTAATAGAATGAGAAGGAAACCAAATTATCTAGAAAACTATCGATACGTTAATCTTGAAATATTAACGAGACATGTTATCTTTTCATACAAGCAATCTCAGTTTTGTTTAAAAAATAATCAGTTTTCAAACAAGCAATCTCAGTTTTGTTTAA